>JACMIG010000704.1:0-25620 GCA_014805385.1 Levipalatum texanum
CGAACAGTTTCCGAATAGCACTTTTTCGGACCCCGTATAAAATCGGAAAAGCGATTACTCGCCTAGCCATTCCGTGTCTGTGCTTAGGGTACCTAGTACAACACATTAAAACATAAAACCCCTAGGTCACGGAATCAATGGCACATGGATCTAGCGAGGGGCTTCCGATCCTCTCATGACCGGCTTGATATAGTATAATACATATTGTTTTTAAAAAGCGTCGCGTACCTTATTGCACTGGAAGCGAATGTAGTGCTCGTTCTTCTGTAGTTGTTGAGCTCCGGCGTGCGGCGTGAAGTTTACTTCGGATCTGCAACTGCAGCTTTACAATGTATCAGAGATATTAGAGTCAGTAGAATCTTCAGCTCCAAAGCTGACTTCCTTGGCTTTTCGAGAATGATCCGTCCGGGGACTCCTTCTGGCTGTCGAGTAATGTCCACGCTCGAGTTCTCCACCTGTATCATTATCATTATTCATTGCCTCAAATCGACTCTATAATATAAAGCCTACCATCTTCCTGCACATATCCCACAGGAAGGATGGCGGTGCATCAGTCTTTACGGCTCGTGGGTGGCAGTGCGAGCCCGAGACCTGAATAGATTTATCCACTATGAATCGGCAATATTTTTATATTCGATTTCATTATGAATAAAATAGAAAATAAATGTAAAAAAATGGACAAACCTTGTATCCTGCGTTGAGGATGGCGGAGCGGACGTCGAGCATCTTGGGGACGGAAACCTTGACTACGAACGAGAGCTGGTCGTGCAAATAGTACATCGGGGCCGACGGAAGCTCCTGTCGACAATACAAGCTATTTCAAGGCACAGAAAAAGATCGGAAACTGACAGGGGTACTGTACCTCGCGGACATTCTGTAGCACTCCAAGCAGTCGTTTGTGCGTCCCGAGACGAGATTCTTCAGGAGTTGACTCGAGGCTGAAGATATGATTTCATTTGGTTTTCGGTTATGATTTCAAAGGAAATGGATCTCTCCACTTTTCAAACGATTCTGTATAAAAAGATTTCAAAACAGCTTTGAAACTATCTCATTTACGTAATACCCTAATTTACACCGAAGTGAAGGCTTGGTCGTTTCGGCTTTTCAAAAAATTATCCGAATGCCCTCACCTGGCAATGAGTCTGCTGACGAAGTCGACGCTGTGAATGGGAGCAGAGTAGATGGGGCCTCCCTCGTGAATTGTGTGCTTGCAGTGAGTGCACCTGTTGTTGTTTCTTACCGTAATCGATAGAGATCATTACCTGCCGCCTTCTCCAACGAGATCGTACTTTACCGTCGGCGCTGTGAATCTGGAAATATAACTTTGTAAAATGTAGAATTAGATAGTTTCATTCAACGCATTTCAGATAAGCGAAATGTGCTATGCCTATTTATAATTCTTCAAACCACACCTGACGCTGGTTCCTTCGACGGTCTTCTTCAGAATGGGCTGCAGTTCGAAAGACTGGCAACCTGTACAGATCAACAGCTTTGAGCATTTGCTGCAATGAGCAATTCGTCCAATGCCGAAATATGAATCCTCTGAAGCCCAGTATCCGGCGTAAAACTCTGCTCGAGTCTACTCTGCTCGAGCCCGTCCGTTACGGCGTTTATCACAGATTACGAGCGGCCCTTTTGAAATAAAAGATAACGTACGTGGCGGCGTCCTTAGCCTGCCTCGCGCCCGTGTGCACGCGGACGAAGACGCGGACGTAGAAGTCGACCTGGAAGTCATGAGTGAGACAAATACTGTAATGTTGTCCGAAGCCGTGGACCATTAGATGATGAAGGCGGAGATTCGAAAAACTCGGAATCTCTGAGACTCACCGAAACGCAGACGAGTGGCTCGATGTATCGGGAGTAGCGAGAAGCGTGAGCCTCGATGGACCGAAGGAGGATGCGCAGCGCCTGCGATCGCAACGGAATTGTTTTGTTCCAGCAAGAAAGTTTCCTGGGTTTTTAATTATTAAGCGTAAATGTAAATAAATGTCAAATAATCACCATTTCATGGCAGCTCTTGATGCGGACAGGGACGGCGTCGTACTTGTTGAAGCACGCCTGACAATGTTCATTACGATTTAGAGAAGGAAGTGAATACCTCAGGAGTGTTTCCGCAGAGGACGGCCATGTCGGTGCACGTCACCATCAGGATTCCTGTAGTAGCGAATTCATAGAAAAAAAATAGTTCGATCAGCATTGGAATCTGTTAGGGGTGGTTGTTGTATTTTCGGAAACGTTCATACACGAGTTGCACTTTTAGCGAGCCGAGTTTTTGTTATTCGTATGTACGTAAATCGATCGATGATTTCTCGTGATGCTGTCATGGACGTACCTCGATCAGCGACGCATTGGACGGCGGAGTCGAGGAAGGGCGAGGCGCTGCCGTAGGGATCGAGATCTACGGCGTGGAATCTTTTATCGATCCCACGATGCGACATCATCGTCATGCTGAAAGGAAACCATGAAGGGAGGGGGGCAGAAAAATGAGTATCTTGACAATCGTAAAAAGAGTTAACAGTTGTAAAAAGTAAAAAGAGAGACGAATGAAGAGAATTAATGTGTAAACTTACATGGCATCTCCAAACTGCGCTGTCACCTTAGATTCCACTTCGTTTAGCGAGATGTTTCGCCTACAACGATAATGCATCGTAAAATCAAAAATATTCTCACTTGATAGTTTCCACGGCGTTGTCCGAAAAATCATTAGCAACGATGGAAGAGACATGAGGCACCTTGAATTGCGTTTAGCTTGAAGTATTCATAGGAAAGGTTTACCTCTTTGGAAAAGCGCATTGCACGGAGGCCACTAGCCGACAGCGCGTCCAGAATGCGAATGGAGCCGTCCTCGTCTTCGATTGCGAACTTCTTTCGCTTCGCCGAGGGTTCTTCTTCTCCCGCCGGTGATTCCTTAAAATCTTTCCCGTAATTTGTCTTGTAACCAAGTAGGATCAACACGACAGCAAGCACTCACATTCTTATCCTCGCGCTCTTTTATGCGATCAGCGACAAACTGACGAAGCACCGATACCCTGATTATACGATCATTGAAATTATCTGTACAATTGATGTTTGTTATCTACCGTGTCGATGCATATACTTATAATAGTACCCAATTTTAGCAGCACTTACGTGAGATCGCGATTGAACTCTTGGATGGGGTTGTAGAAGGTGGCCTGGTCGCCGTGGAACGCAATTTTAGCCAAGCCTTCCTGAGAACGACGACAAAAATGTAGAAGAACGTGTAGTATGACTATGTATGCAAGCTTGTTGCTGCAACATGAATGTTATACGCACCTGAATAACCGTGAGCTCTGCATCTCCTGCACTTTCAGTAGTGGTGCTCGTAGTCATTGCACAAATCTGGAAAGGAGAGTATAGCGATAGCTTTTAAAATAACATTGCAAACCCGGCAAATAACAGAGCAGCAGAAAACAATTTGGTACCTGTGTCATACAATTCCTAGTCACGATGGTGCGTCGAAGCAGAAAAGAAAACGTGGTGGCCACTGCAATGACGACTTAAATCGCGCTGTTAGCTTATTTTGAAAATTATGGCAATTCTGATGAAAATTGGCAACTTGCCAATATCAATGACCGCCGTTTAGCCGATCCGATTCCGAGGAAAGGCTGCATACTGTAAACGAGAGCCGTTCAACTTCCTATTCAAATACGTAGTTTGTGGTGTGATCGCGGACACGTCGGCGTTAGTGACGGTTTCAGATGCAGCATGCAGACAACAATGTTTGTTTGAACGGGGTGTTGTTGGTCGCGCGATTTCATGCTACCAACAGCGTGTTCAGATACTTGACTTTTCAGGTGATTGCCTACTGGAGATGAGTGGGAAGACGAGCGACATAAACCTGGCTACGCTGGCCGTCAATGCAGCCATCAGCGTTGCCGGTATGTACTTGATGATCACCGAAATTGCCTTCCAAATACTTCAAAATCACTCACCTCTTGTCAGGTGCCTTGATAAGTCGACACCTAATCCTCGAGTACATCCCCGTCTTCATCGCACGACGAATGGCCGGACGGGATCAGTGCAAGGTCGTTCTATGTAGACTGTTCTATTATATCTAACAGCGTTCTACATCTCCTCGGAGCTCCTCTCAAGCAATTCGTTTCAGGCGAACTCTGGTCCTATCCCAGAGCCGATGGGAATCCTGAGTGCGAGTGTGTGGATGACCTGCCTTTTCGTCTTCCTCCCATTCCCATTCGCCGAATGGGCAATGTATGAGTGAGTTGATTGCTTATTTTATTTCTCCAACCGTCTCGTCATTCGTCAGGGCCGAATTCCCGCACGCGAAGTTCTATGGTTTCCTCTCCGCCCTGCTCTCCATCGCATCGGCAATTCTCCTCGGATTCATCGACGACGTCTTGGACTTGAGGTTTGTCAAATCTGCATTCTACTTCTTATAATCACAAATCACGCACCGTCAGATTTTAAAATCAATGTTCCTACAACTAGCGAACTGCTTCAGACGTTGAAACTGCGATGTGGTCAAGAACATGGTCGAAGTAGGTGCTATAGACGACCTTTATCGTCGCTGCGTCATAGCAAGCCGAATTTGCTTTCAAACGAGAAAATTACTAATAGAAAGCATGTCGAATGGGAATAACAACGGGAAAAGCTCATTATCATGTCGTTGTGTTGCAGATGGCGCCATAAGCTCTTCTTCCCTACTCTCTCGACACTGCCAGTCCTCATGCTGTACTACCTGAGTGGCAGCTCCACCACAGTCATCCTCCCTCCTCTTGCCCGCACGCTCTTCGGCTCCTACCTCCCGTTCGAACTGCCCACCAGCATCAATATACATGCACTGTGAGTACTCCTTGTAGATTCTTGGTGGATCAGATACCCGTCAATAATATTGTTTGATGCTATCCCATTATTTCCAGATACTACATCTACATGGGAATGCTGATTGTGTTCGCGACGAATGCCATCAACATCTACGCAGGAATAAACGGGCTCGAGGTTCGTTGACGATTCATTACCATCCTGGATCTGCTCCAATTGATAAAGTCTCTTTCCAGGTCGGCCAATCGATCGTCCTCGCAGCGTCTGTTATTGTCTTCAACGTCGTTCAGGTTCGCAGAATTTCTTTTTAATAATTCTTCTCTAAGTACTGTAGAATTCCGCTGACTGAAAGTTCGTCAGCAAGGCTTTTATTACACTTTCTATAAAGTATTGTCCATGACCTCCGATACTTCAGCTGTTCCGAATGGAGACGGAAACGTGGAATCACTCGCTGTCCATCTACATTCTTCTTCCGTTCCTCACCACAAGTCTCGTCCTCTACTCCTTCAATCGGCATGAATCTCAAATATACGCTCGAAACATAAATATTTGCGAGATATCGAAATACCACCTATTACAGGTACCCTGCGCGTGTGTTCGTGGGTGACACGTACTGTTACTGGGCGGGAATGAGCTTGGCCGTGGCCGCCATTCTCGGCCACTTCAGCAAGACCATGATTCTCTTCCTCGTTCCGCAGGTGCTTCCTAATCGATTCAAGCGATCTAGTGAATGAGTTAGGAATTGTCAGCAATTTTTCGCTGTACCAGGTAGTGGTAGTAATATGGATTCTGGGTTATCATCTAAAATTGCTAAAAAATACATTGCTATTTGAGGTGTTCAACTTCCTATACTCGATCCCGCAACTCTTCCACCTCGTACCATGCCCCCGGCATCGACTTCCCAAGTAATTCAATACAAACCGCATACAATTTTCACATTGCGTCGTTCAGGTACGATGTTGCGACCGATAAAGTCGGAATGAGTTTCGCCGAATTCAAGGTACCTTTCTTTTGAATGCTTTGAGACTAACATGAATTTCAGAAAGTGGAACTGAAGACGATCGGTCGAATGGTGCTCTCGCTCTTTAAACTCGTGGGAATTCTACACGAGGAGGAATTCGAGAAGGATGGGGAAAAGTGAGTGGACATTTGAAGCACGAAAATACTATGAATCCTGCAGGTGGTTGCGAGTGAACAACCTGACTATCATCAATCTAGTCCTCAAGTTTACGGGACCCGTTCACGAGGCAACACTCACTAATATACTGCTGGGAATTCAGGTAATTATTTCAAGAAGAGGGCATTAAAGAATATAAGATGCAATTCTTACAAGAATGTTTAGTAAAGAAAATAAGGGACAGATATTGCAGTACCATGGAATTTTTAAATTCTTGTTCTAGAAGTTCTACGCATTTGAATCAACAAGAATTTTCCAGGTATTCTTTTCCGTCGTCGCTTTCGCAGTACGCTTCGGCCTCGCGTCGCTGTTCTACGACAGGGTTTATTGATTGAGTAGTTCGGTTTCGTTCGGGTTTTAGCCATCAAACCAACGTGACATTTATTCACCTTCTAGTCATTGCTCGCCTTTACCATGGTGAAGATGGCAACTTGACTCGATTTGTCATACAGCAGGTCACAGAGTGACGTTTGCCATCTTCAATCTATGCACGAATCTTGCCCAAAGAAATTGCCCTCCAAAACTATTTAATTGGAGATCTGTAGGATCAAGTTTTCATGTTGATTGCGAAAACTATTAACTTATGTAAGCTTTACTTCGATCCGTTGTTACGTTGCGGTGTACATAGAAGGACTTCGTCAGCTAGGAAATGTTCAGTTTTACATCGTACAGATATAGCTATGTGATAGTGCTCCATCTGAAGTGATATAAAGATATTTAAAAAAGAATGTCCATGAACACGCAATGGAAAACACAGATAATACAAATAATTCGTTTCTTTTGAATTGAAATAAGCTGCCGTACTTTTTTAAAACATAAATTGATTATCGATTTCATAAAAAAATGCAAAAACGAATTAAGAAAAAAGTTTTAAAAATATAGCATCTACAACACGATCTATGACCGTTATGTAGAGATAAACAACACTGTGTTTAGCCATAAACTTCCTCTGTTTATCAGTAATGCGCGTTCGATCGTTTCAGGACGTTTTCGCGTGATTTTTAGAATGATATTGATTTTGCTACCGGATTCTCTTGCTGTTCAGATTTAACTGGGATGGCCAGCTCGCTTCTGCGACTGGGCGTCATGCTCATCGCCGCCTACACAACGCACGGCGAATTCACAGGTCAGTGGGGGTAATTGTCTACTTTTGTATTTATTAATTCTTTTCACTATAAATTTCTACCGAAGAGCTATTGTTGTAGAAAGCACGACGCACACCTTTACTGGGACCTGCTATAACGGGGCATGCGGAGAAGAAGAGGGACGAGGCATCTGCATACAAGTCCAACCTCGAACAACGTTACCCACTTTTGTTTGCCAGTGCGCTTTACTTTCTTTTAACATCGTACTTGAATATTTTCAGATGTATCTTTCCGTATGGTGGTGTCGGATGCGATAGCCTCATAGATACCAGGAGTGGGTTTATACTCCCAACCGAGCACGAAGACGAAGGCCATCCCCTTCACATGGAATACTCTGCTTGCGAATGGCCTGAATACTGCTGGGCGACATGGAGAGATGGATTTTGCCACAAGGTGCCATTTACAATTTACCTGCGTAAAAGGTTTCCTCGCGTCAGGAATGCAACAATGCAGAGTGCCTTTTCGACGGTGGTGATTGCACCGAGGTGCATGAAACGGTGGGTTTATTAATTTACTCACATTCATGATTTAATTCACTTCAGCTACCTGGTGCCCTTGCTATCCAGCTCGGAGTTCCTCCTAGCGAGTTCTTTCGTCTACAGCGTCTCTTCCTTGAAGACCTCGACTTCCATCTGCGGTCGGCCTCCTGATTGTGCATTGTACCGCCTTTGTTTCAGAGCAACAGTGCGCATATCGCAGGACGCCACTGGTCCCCTCGTGTGGGAATTCGATGAGGCAACGAAACGGCGAGGGAAGAGAGTAACGGCCACCGATCAGGGAAATGTTCGACAGAAACCTTTCGCCTCCACAGATCCTCCCTGCAGAGCTCTTTGCCATTGACGGAAGTGGAGGTGTCGGTGGATATTGTCGAGTGCCCGAAGGAGTGCTTCGCTGCCGTTGAGAAAGTCGTCGAATATCTCAACAAGTTCAGCAAGGAGTCGAAGTTCAGCAAGGAGGCAAAGGTAATGGTGATCTCTTCTCGATAACATTCTCCATGCAGGTGGATACCTACTCGGGTAATGCCACCCATTCTGCATTGACTTCTTTCCTCCGCTCTGCCCGTGCCATCGTCCCCCGTCGCCGTCCCTCGATCACTCCACCCAAGTGGCTCCCGACGTGGACCCATTCCATCGAATGGAAGTCACTCATCGGAGCATTTGTTCTTCTCATGTGCATCGTCGTCGTTATTGCAGGTGATTATCGTAAAATATAGAAGTTGTTGTACTAGGCAAAATATTTATCGCAAATTGTATGTGCGAGGGATAACCACAGGCGTAGATCACGGTATAGAATCCAAAACATATCAATAAGTAGAGGTTCAGGGGTAGAAGAGGTCAAATTGATGTCGCAGTATTTTTGTTTTTCGTTGAATCATCAGACATTTCAGTCGCAATTTTTCGTGGGCGAGTCAATCGGAAACGGACGATCGAAGCGCCGACGTGGAAAGTTCCCTTCCTCGGTAGTGTATAAATAAATTCATAAACACTAAAATATCCAGGCAGCCCTGCTTCACCTGCCGTCCGTAGCGATTCTTCCCGTGCCCACTGCTCGTCCTCCGTTCATCCCACACATATTCCTTTCCGAAGGTAAGTAGTTTCGCCAGTATTTACTGCACAATATCAGCACGTACTGACAGAGCTTTAAAATGCAGAAATATCGATCAGTTATCGTGCAACTATTGTGTCCCTTTACGATCCTCGTTACAGTTCTCTCGACGCGACCCCTTTCCCACATTCTGCTTGGGTTAGCACAAGCGGAGTCCCTATGGGTGGCACCTCCCTCCTCCACCAACACGCTTCGGGCACAGGAGATTTGTGGTTTGAAGTTAGCTCTAATATCGCTTCATTGATGTCACCAATTTAAAATTGATGGTTTGCAGCAAGGAACGGACGTAAATGGTCGGGATTCTGACGGGAGGTCGCCCCTGCTTCTTGTGATGATGAGCGAGCGGAACACGGAAGAGGTGGGCACTGAAGTCTCCATTACGCTAGTGCAGATTCCTTCCTGCTCGGGAGTATGCCGTTTCAGGCTCAATCGATGACGGCGTTCCTCCTCAACTACGGAGCCGATATCAACACGAGAGATTACGGTGCATAGTGAACACGTTCTTCTGACAATATCTACTGCAGCGGGAGTGACGACATTACACGCAGCAGTGCGCCGAGCACGAGAACCTTCATTCCTGCGATGGTTGCTGGACATGGTGAGAGAGCGGCAGTAATTTTTTTGCAAATCGCTGTATGATTTTTTGTAGTATTGCCATTTTTGGCATCCAATTGCTTCCTGAAATATAAATTGAATATCATGGCATAAAATACATGTTGACTGCAGGGTGCGGATGGGACGGCACTGGATTCGGAGTCTCGTTCCGTCCTCCACGCGGCTGCTGCTGCTTGTCTCCCCGATGCACTGCGAGAACTGCTGACGAGGAAGGAGATACGGCAAATGGTGAGGGAAGGACTTATTGATATTCGCCAGAGATGCTTGCTGATAATCCGATCCATTATTATGCTGCCTTTCAATGGACAACGCGCACCGTCTCCTCTATGGTTTCTTCGATATGCAGGTGGACCACGCGGATGCCCGCAACGAGACGGCCCTGATGGTGGCAGTGGGATGGAGTAGAAGTGCCCCCGCCCTCCGATGCACTCGAGCCCTCCTCGATGGAGGAGCCGACGGAGACCTGGCGGGATACGAGGTCATCACCTGTTGACTCCCATTCACGGGTAAATTTCTCCAGGTGGCCGATCCGACTCTGAACACTCGTCCTCCCCTCCACCACGCAGTCATCAACAAGCACTGGGACCAGGCGGCCCTCCTCATCACCAAGGGTGACCAGTCCCTCGAAAGGACTCCCGGGAGGGATGGCCACTGCAGGGGTCAACATCGATGGAGTTGATGGATTTGGACGCTCCTCCCTCCACGTTGCTGCCCTCTACGGGGACGAGGAGGGAGTACGGCTGCTCATCGGCAATGGAGCTGCCATCGTATGTTGTTTTATTTCACTACTGTAAATATTCGGCAAATTAATATGTTTTGTTATTACCTATTACTTTTACTTATTAATAGTTCACTTCGTTACTTACTAATCTGAATTCATGTTCCAGAAAATTTTTCCATAAGTTGTTTACGCCATTTTCTTGCAGAAGTTGCTCGACGACAACGACCAGACGGCAGAGCAGTTGGCACGGGAACGAGGACACATTCATGTATCCCCACTGCCCCCTCTCCCTCTCCCACCATGCCATCCCAGGTAGCAGACTACCTCGCTACGGCCTCTCGAAAACCAGGAGCCAACCTCAAGCCACCGCCAGAGCCTAGGAAGAGGATTCGCCACGCCCCCAATTCCAAGGTTGCTATTGCTACCACTGCACCATTCCATCCTTTCATGCTATGCACAGGCGAAGCAACGCCGTCTGTCCATCGTCGATTTCTTCCAATCAGTCGAGTATAAAGACGATTCGTACCCTCCGAGTACTATAGGAGGAATGGAGAAGGAGGAGGAGATCGAGGATCAACATTCATTGTCATCGGCTCTCGATGAGTGGATGATTACACGACGAGTGGTAAGACAATTATGCTTTCCACCAGATATCTATTTCGATGATGTTGTCATTTCTGCAGGCACCTCCACCTCCCAATCGTTCCGTGACAAGCCTTCACTCCACGTCCTCCGGAGACTCCTACACTCTCCCGTTCACCTCGCCCTTCCAAGGATCCGACCCTGCGCCTTCCTCCATCTCCAATGATTCGACTGCCTCGAGCAGCGATAGGGACACTGACATCTCCGACTGTGTGCCTCCGGAACGAGTCGCCCGAGACTACAGCACGCCCTACTGGAGCCATGCACAGGTTTCACTTTCTCGATGCATTTAGCTGATTCGCCGTTGAAATGACACCAATTCTCTCTTCCAGTTGCCGTTCATCCAGCGCGAGTCCTTGTCGAGGTCGGTGAACTCGTTCATGACTGCCTCCTCGTGTTCCCGCCCAGTCAGTGGATTCCATGTATGTTACTGGAATATTCTAATTTTTAAATTGCTTTTCTCGTGGGCAATCTGTGTTTCAGCCGACGTCGCTAACGACGCTCGTGGAGGATTCAGCCAGCAGCTCGTTCGCTGGAGGAAGAGGGCGGCCCGTCAGCCACCCCGACTACCTCGTTGCCCCGCCCAAGAGAAGGGAACGCACACTGCAGGTAACTCATTTCGTCGATACCCTGCATTGGCTGCATTCAAAGCGGAGCCGATGCACTTGTTGCTCCCTTTCCTCCATTTGCTTTTTACAGGTGCTTTCCCGTTCCTCGGCAGTACTCGGACCCGACAGCCTCCCTCAATCGACCTTGCAAGATGACATCTCCCTCCCTCCCGCCCACTCCACCCGTCCCTTCCTCACCCCTCCCTCGGAGTCCAGCAGTGAACCCTCTGTCCCAGAAGGCTACGTCCTTACCTACCTCGACATGTAAGTCCCCATGGTGACCAGACTTGTGCATTTAATTCTGTACCATACTTTTAGTTTATTGTGACATTTGGATATAATCCAATCAGTTGTGAAGTCATTACCACCTAATCAGCATAACTCGTAATAATGGGTATTGTTTATTCAAGTTGTTGATGTTGAGTAATAACCTGTCGCCTTCCTGTTCTCTATTCCTTCATCGGTTGATGCGTTGGTCTAACTGTAACTAACGTAGTTTCATATTGGAATTATTGGATTAAATTGCTATCGATGGCATGCCCAAATGGATGCATTTATTCATGAATCGATACGGTATTTGATTGGGCGACTTTCTCAATCGCCATTGTCCTTTATGCAGAAGCACGAATTGCGAAGGCACTGCCACTCCGCGTAATTCTGCAGATGGGGATTCCTGTATTGAGAGGGAAGAATCTCCACTGACGCGACAGACGATTTCGCAGAACGGAACCTTCAGCATGCACTCCAGCCAGTCCAGGTTGAGGAGAGAAGACACCACTCAAGGAGTTGTCCACTGTCGAAGGTTGAGGTATCACTCACCTGGTAGAACGACTAACATAAGAAGAAGGAGGTGAAGAGAAGAAAGGAGACGACCGGCCATGGGCGGGACACTGAAGAAGACTGACATTCGAATTCTTCGTGATGAAGTCGTGGCGAGAATAGGATTACTGATAGCCGCCTTGAAATAGGCATCACTGACAGTTTTCTGCACATCTCACAAGTTTAATTTCAAAGAAATATTATTTTTCTTCAAAATGCTCGCCAGCCATTCGGCTGGGTCCTCATCTCCCGCTCGCCTTACCTTGTGGGGTCATCGTGAATATCGCTCACCTATCAACTCCCCTTACTTCCCCTTCTCCTTGGGGGGAGTCGGGGCGGAGAGGGGAGTCTTGTGGAGCAGGCACCGCTAATTAGTGCAGCTCGGGTTCTTGGTCACGATGAAGCGACCATAGGAGGGACACGTCAGACGGACGGTCTCCCCTGTCCACCGAGGCGGAGTACAGTTTGATTTGAGGACATCTGCAATTAACCATGTAGAGTCACTCAATGAGAGAGAGGGACAGACAATTGATCATGCAAGGGACTCCTCCCTGGTCGTCTCCGGGGGAACGAACCTTCGCCTCGCGGTCAAGAGGAGAACCTCATTGCTAGAGAAGATCCCTAATGGGGAACGACCTCAATAATTTGCCGAACAATGAGTGAGTGAAATAAATTTAATGATCTGGGAAAAATTCACCGTGGTTCCCGACAATATCAAAAGGACAGAGCAAGATGGAGAGAACGAAGTATCCGATTCACCACGAACTGAAAGAGAGCAGTCAAAACATCGCCGAGCTATTTTATCATGATGAGAGCAGGCAGAAATAATAGAGAGGAGATTCCTTCACTTGGGGGCAGATTGAGTGGTCTCCTTGGAGCTGAAGTCATCGGCTGTTTCCTCCACGAGATCCGCTGACAGGACGGAGTCCTTGGGCCTCGGGGGAGGGAGGGGACTGCGGGCTGGCTGCTTACGGGAGAAAACCGAGACACGAGACTTCTTGGTCATGCACATTACGACGAATATCTTGGAATAGATTATGGTGAACGAAAAGTATCGAGACGAGACTCTCATAAAGTGTCAAAATATAGCTTGATGTTTTCGATTCGAGTGATGAATCTCCTGGAAGTTGAGGACGGAACTCTTCATGGCTCTAGCTCCTTCCCCTTTCACCCCTTCTCCCTCCTCCATTGCCTCTATCCTCTTTCCAATGTTTTTCAACCATACAGATAGATTTTGAGATGTTTTTATCGCCCACTAACCAGTGGGGGAATTCATTATGGTGTCTGAATCCGTGGAGAGAAAGGGAGCTGGCAGAAGAACACTCTACACATAATTAATAATTAAATATATTTTGAGCGAGGAGGCGAAATGACAAGAGATTGAATGAAAATGTTTGATCGGAGAAGAAGGGGAGGAGGAGTACCGGAATCGGGAGAGGCACCACACGAAGGGAAGGGGAGAGAAGGGTTACGGTAGGGGGGAGGAGACACCAGGATACGAGAGAGTGAGATTACGAGAGAGACGAAGGGATGTCAGAGAAGGAAGAGAATCACAACGGGGCGGAGACTCTCAACATCGACGGCCAATCCGTGGAATAGAAGAACGGTCGCCCGAAGGGATAAACGCAGTAATGAAGCGAGCAGCTCGAAACTCCAATTATCTCATCGGATGGCTTGTCTATATTCCAGTTCCGGAATTCCCGTCGACCCTATTCTGGAAGATTCAAATGAAGGGATGATTCTACTGTCGGAATACGAATGAAATCTAACTATACATCTGGAGAGATATTGCATTGCTTTCATATAATATTACTTCATACGAACTTTGGTATCATTTCTAAAACTCCGCGAGTCAATCCTAATGGTGGCCGGCGGCCGCTTCACTCCGCCGTTCGATTCAACCGCGAGTTTGGTTCCTGGAAGGGAATGACGTTACTGTCGTTGGCTGAGTATCATACCAAATAATGGCTATCGGAGGCCGACGAAGTGCTCAGCTTCCCGTCCCTGTCCAGTGAAGAACCGCCACTGCTTCTGCTCTGGCTGCTCAGGGGGCGAAGGCCGTCCTGAAAGATCAAAGATTAAAGATCAAAGATCAAAGCTGTACCTTCTTGAGTCCGGCAACATTGCTTCCACTCCTCATCATGGGAAGCAGCTTGCTCACTGAGCTCTTCTCCGCTGGTGCTGGCTGTAATCAGTGAGCGATCAACACTTCCTACAGTATTCCTCCCTACCGATAGATCGATAAAGTTCTTGGTGAGATCGTTGACGTTACCGGGTCCCATGTGGATGACGTGGGTGAAGTCGGAGGGGCCGGAGATGGGAAGGATCGAGCGGCGATCGCCGGCCCTGTACAAAACGGAGCGTTTTTGCCATAAAAAATTAATTAAATATAAATTAACATTAAATACCCACCTGTGTTCCTCCTTGTTCGGCGTTCTCACGGTGAACTTCCGCTTGACGGCCTTCTTTCCCTTCGGAACCGGTAGCGCCGTCGACGGGATGTTCAGGGGATCCGAGTCTGAGATGGGAATCAGTTTGCGATGCCCGAGAGGGATACGGTACCCGAGAGAACGTCGGAGAGGAGAACGACGTAGGCAAAGTCGTTGACGACACAGAGGGAGAGGAGCCCATTGGAGCAGAGCGGGACGGCTTGTCTGCAAAGGGTTGTCGATTGTATTCATTGTTTTAACCCTATCGTCGTTCTTTAAACTCCACAAATCCAGGACTCCAAATTCAGAAGCCCTTGGTTCTCGCCAACGATTTACCTCAGGTTGATTGTCTGCACCCATTCGGCACTGCGGACGTCGAAGACATCGATCTGGTACTCGGAGAAGACGCACAGTGAAGGCGCGGAGTAGGCAAAGCCGTTCTCTCTCAAATTTATTTATTGATTAAAAATTCTATCAATTTTCCTCACCTCCTCGGCACAGCAGGGAACATGAGCTCGTCGCTGCGGGATCGGCGGCCTGAAAAAGGTCGTTTATTTTTTTGTTAATTAATTAATTTTAATTGTTTGTTGTTTATTTAATTGCTATACTCACCAGCGCGATCGACGTAAACCGCGAGTTTGCTGAAGACGAGCAGGTACTCGAGGCCGTCGTCCTCCGTCGCCACCTCCACGATCATCTGAGCCTCGTAGGAACTCTGCCCGAGGAAGGCCAGAGACTGGTCCTCCGGGTGCACGAGAGCAGTCTGATTCGTCTTCCCTCCTCCCAGAGTCCAGAGACGGAAGCCGTGAGGGTATCCCACTGCCAGACTACCGCCAACCTGCAATATCAATCGTTAACTGATATACAGTAACCCCCCGGGATCTCGAGATTCGATCGCAAACTGAAACCAACCCAGGACAGGCACTCGGGGAAGGCGGGCATGGCGTGCTCAGCAAACTTCTTGTGCCGCTTCTCCGCCCGGACTATCTGCAATTTGGAAAGTGCACGGATACACGAGGCAATTTGGGAAGTGCACCGATGCACCGGGGACTGACCTCAAAGACTACGACTGTCTTCTTGACGGCAACGGCGAGACAAGTCCCGCCCGAGTGGCCGGGTCCCACCGCGAATGTGTGGCAGCCCTTGGATTCGGGGATCTGGAAAGAGCGAATTTTAATCCTTTGGTTTTGGACAAGATTAGTTGCGCGTATGGTTCCGGAGAATATCGATCTGTCGCTTATATCTCATATAATGAACCGGGCTGCAGTCCGCTGTGTTTTATTCATTATTTTGTAGTCGACTTTAATTTTATACTGGTTTAGCTTCTCTCTCACCTTGATCCACTTCAATTCCCTTCCGTCGAGCGCCGCCGTTGGAATGAGGCGAATCAATCGTTCCTGAATTCCCCCAATAATCATTCCGCCCAAAGCTACCGTAACCCACCTTGGCCGGACCGCACATGGCAACGATCAACTGCTCATGCGCCACGTACTCCACCCGCTCCACCGTTCGGCCCTTGTTCTCCTGAAAGGGCGATTGATTAGGTATGGTAGCTTTGTGCACAATTTCGATCATGACCAAATCTACCGTACCTTCTCTCCTCCGACGGCCACGAGTGTCTCCCGATCCATTTCCACGGTGTAGAGGCCGTGGTCCGCGAAGCCGATCACCGCCTTGGTCTGCAATTGGGAAGATGCACCGATGCACCGAGTGGAGGGCAATTGGGGAGGTTGACTGAAACACAGAAATTAGAATACCTTATCGATAATGGATGCGCAGGTGGCGACGCGGATCTGGTTCAGTGTCTGCATGTCGAAGACTTCCTGTAATTAACATCGCTTGATGCTGCACTACTGTGTTTAGTGGAAAGGACGGAACTTGTCGCCATCGTCCTAATAAAAAAGAATAACAGACCTTGACAGCGAAAGCGGCCTTGCTCAAGTTCCTCCCCCGCTGTTTCAGAGTCTTCTTCACAAGCGACTTCAACTCGTTCAGGGCCATCACCCACTTCTTGCGCTCCTGAAATGAGAGAGAGAATTCCGTAAGGTTCCCATACCCCATCCTCCCCTTTCCTTCTGCTAGTTCACCGTTCCCCCATGGCATTCCCCCTTGAGTCTCCCGCCATGACCTCACGCAACGCGGTCGCGTCGCGTGCAAGCCTGGTATGAGAGGGCGCCCAGTGGCGCCGCCTACCGTTCCCATTTTGGTATCTCTCTCTCTCTCTCTCTGCCACCCGTCACGGGAATGTTGCTAGTCAGAAGTGCGTGAGATAATAAAGAGCTATATTCGGATCCGTCCCCCTCGTTAGAGAGCGACAAGCAACTACGGTTCAAACCCGGCTCGTTTGTGTGGTACCTCTGCATTCTCGGCCATGAGCAGCGTGTACTGCATGGTGCCCGCGGCCTCTTCCCTCGTCCCATTCGATGGAGAAGAAGAAGAAGAAGACTCAATCTGGCTGCTCGTTACACGGAAAATCTTCGTCAGATCTGAATCTCGATTGATCTTTGGTCTTTGATCTCTGGACTCACCCGATTTGGAGGCGTGAATGACATCAGAATCAGCTACTTCGGAAACGGAGAAATCGGGATCCCGCATGTCGAGCACCTGGCAAATAGATAGTTCACTTCTATTTTTTCCGATGAGCTAAAAGCAGTAGCGAGGGTCTAAGCCACGCCCACTTACCTTCAATCAATAACAGTGAGCATTTCTTACCTGTCTAATAACCGGCTGGATGTCGATAGCCTTATTATTCCGGTCCGTAGCACAGTCGTAGAGGTAGAGCTTGAAGTCGCACACGACAACGTACGTCGGACGCCAGCCCTGAAAGATCAAAGATCAAATATACAAGATCAAAGATCAAACTTCAAAGACTAAAGATCAAAGTTCATCCCCCACCTTCTTGACTCCTTCCGCCCGTGGTGTCTTCACGAGGCCTTCGTAGGCGGTTCCGACACCTGAAATCCCCGATGGTTCAAACCCGTCCCGTTTGAACCGTTCACCTTTATCGGGATCAATGCCGATGGGTCTCCGTTGGTCGGGAGGGACGGGGCACTGGGGGGAGACTCGCTGGAGGCAGTGAACGTGGCACGGATACTGACAGCGAGAACAGCAGAGGCCTGACGAGGGGAAGAGGTTTGATATTGTCGGGAATCAGGCGCGTAATTAATTTTATATCGCCGCCCTCATATTACTGTAACTGGGGGAATCACGGCTACTCCAAAGTAAAACTGTGTTGCTTCAACCCCAGATTTTTCAGGGACCGTAATTTTCCTCCCGCTCTTTCTTACCTTGTCTATCGAGTCCAACGAGGATGGAAGTGCAGTGGGCGCATTTCGTCGGAGAAGTGAGGTGGACGTGGGAGAAGGAGTGGCCAGCGCCGCCGTTGAACGCCGAGTTCAGCGTTGACGACATCACCTTGAAAGAGCGTCGTGTAGGAAACGTCGCGTGTGCATTTCCCGTACGGCGACGTTTACTACACCACCATCCCAAAGGACCAGGGGGGCGGAGAGCATTCCTATGTTCTCAGGCAGCGTCTAGTCACAACAATTAGGACGCGGATGAGTCAGTATTTCGGGTACCCAAACACCTCGACCAAAGTCAAGGAGAAAGGGGAAGTGTCATAAATGCCCTCTTACCTTGGGACTGGCCCCTCTCGCTCCTCTCTCGTGTCCCGCCAGCATCGTACTCGCAGTGGAGGGAGTCGGGGTGTACCTGCAGAGAATCATCGTCATTCAAATGGTCTCAAGATAATTTTCTCATCGAAGCCCTGTGAGATAAACACAGTAGCGACTTAGTTGCTGAGTTTATCTCACAATCAGTTATCCGACAGCCAAATAAATAAAATAATACCGTTCGCTCGGTGGCTGAGGCGTCGAGTGGGCGCGGGCCGCCATGTTCTCGTACATCTGGGCCGTGTAGGCAGAGGTGTTGCTAAAAATATAGCATTTTATTTTGTTTCTCTGCTTCGCTTCCTCGAACACGCTCTTTCTCTATATCAATAAATATATTTTAAAGTATTAAAAGCACTCACGAAATGCTGGGCGAGTTCCTGGCTGCGTTCTGGGCTGCGCGGAGGACGGAGGTGTTGCTTATTTCGTAGTCGCTGTTGCTGACGAAGGAGTGGTCGGCACCGCGGCCTCCTCCATAGGGAGAACCTGCAATCCCCAATTGGATTTTTTTAGATACGGTATATTTAAGCATAAGCCACGGGAGGAGGAAACGAACGATCGTAATTGAAGAATGAGGATGAGGTGTCGATCTCCAGGCCTCCCGCCTGCACTCGATCCATCTGGTCGCGAAGCTGACGATTCTCGCGGCGCAGGGAAATGTTCTAGAATTTTGTTTTTATTGATTTCTTGATTTGTCCCCACCTCCTTCTCCTTGACATCGAGCCTCGTCCGTGCTTCTTCGAGTGCAGAGCGGGCGTGGTTGAGTTCGCCCTCGAGCTTCTGCTTGAAGCGCACCTGCAAATGGTCGTGCTCTTTACTGCCGGATGGCTCAGTGGATAAGATGCCGAATCAGTGTCCGTGGGATCGGAGGTTCGATTCCTCGGTACATACCTCGGCAGTGAGGGCATTCTGTGCCTCCCTCGATGCCATGACCTCCTTCCGACTGATGCGCTGGCCCATCCACGAAGACGAAGGAGTCGTCGAAGCTGGAAATTTTCCGTAAATTGTTCCGGAGAATACGCCTTCCGCTAGAATAAATACAGTAAGGAGCTCGGTACTGTGTTTATCTCATCGATCAATTCTCGAGGTTGGACTGGCATCTCACCCTGACTCGTCCTCCCTCCAGTTCCGGGTTGAGAGGCAGCCACGGATTCCACTTCGTGTGTCAACTTGTGCACCATTTGCTGAAAATGACAAACATGACACTTTGTAGACCCTCCCAAATCGATAAATTCTGCCATAGATGTTGTCCATGAGTTATGAAAAAGGCTATGGTGTCATTATCAGAGGGAAAGTACATGTTTCACCTAATCAATGAAATAAACATATGTAGTAACGACTCTGTCGTCCCGTGGTGGGAGATACATCTCGCTACTGCGTTTATCTCATCTGTCTCTCTTTCTCTACCCTCTCTCCTCTCACCTGTATCTCCCTCTTGGTGTCCTTCTCCTCGTTCACCCACGCCAGCAGCTGTTTCATCTGCGACTCCGTCATGTGCTTCTCCTCCCTGCAGGCAATCGATAATCAGCAATCAATAATCGATATTCTTACAGTTCCCTGGTGAGCCGCGACACCTCCATGCGCAGTCCCTCATTCTCGACGCTCAGCTGAGTCCGCGTGTCCTCGAGCGTCGCGGCACTGCGCTCGAAGAGCAACTGAAAACGGGGATTCGTGGATTAGGCAACTCCGATCGCAAACTGAGTTAGATCGATCGCAAACTGAACCAACGATATAGATACCGTACCCTCTGTTCCTCGGCACTGGTCCAGGCGTCTCGTTCTTCGTCGTATCGTCCACGGACGTCCTTCAGCTCTGTGTCCTTGTCCTCGAACTGCGACTGAAGCTCCGCCAGTTGACTCTGTAATAATCATTTGATTACTAAAAAATAGAAATAAAAAATATTCAAAGTTTTAATACATACCTGATAGTGCTCGACGAGCTGCATGCGCTTCCTCTCCTCCTGGGCGACGATCTCTCGATTCTTCTCGTTGAGTCTTTCGATCTCCTCCTCCCTCGATGCTCCTCCCTTCTCTTCTCCTTCACGAGCTGCCAGAGCGGCAGCGAGTGACTCCTTCTCGCGACGTTCAGCCTCCAGCTCTGCCGCCACGGATTCCTTCTCCTCCAGGCGAACTAAAGAAGTTGATCTTTGATCTTTAATGTCAGAACTTAGAACACAGATATTTGATCTCTAAAACACTAGTGGGAAACCAGGCCATCCAGGACTACCATCAGAAGCCCCAACATTTTTTTTATAGATTATTATTTTTATTGATATTTGATCTATGATGTCCGATCCCTCACCATTCTCAGCATTCCTCTTCTCCTCGAGTAGTCCATCGATGCGTGCCTTGAGTGTGGCCCTCTCCCTCTCCCTCTCCTTCTCCCTGTCCACGACCTCCTTGTCGGCCTTCCTCATCGACGCCCGCAAGTCCACCATTTCGTTGTTGAGCTGCAGAAGATGGCACAATTTATTAGAAAGAGACTCGATTCATCTAGATCAATCGATTTCGATTTTTGGGCAGAGAACATAGATACGATAGTCCCATTCTCTCGACTGAAGCACAACGAAGGAATTGAAGGCTCAAAAAATCGCCGCGGAAGAGTCGCCCGTCGTCCGATGAGATAAACACAGTAGCGAGTGGCGAAGTGGAACAAATATTACTGTGCTCGTCTCACCGGACTCTTATCCGCAGTGATTTTTGCGCTGATAATAGTAGGAAAGGGTCTGCCCGGGATGCCCATGCTTGGGGGGATGGGGGAAGGTTGGAGGAGGAGAGGAAGGTTCTCACCTCTTCATACTCGTTCTTGGCAAGATCTCGATGTCGAATGGCCTCCTTGGCCTCGGAGGCCCTCAGCGTCAACTGATCAGCGAGTTCCTCCATCTCCTGAAGGGAAGGGAAAGCGTGAGGGGGGAGGCAGGGGAGGGGGATCTGCCAACACAGGGACAGTCGCCCCGAAGCTCGGAGAAGGATTACGGTAACGAATATTGAGAAGCGTTCAGTAATGGCAAAGCACGAAAGGTCAATTCATGGGGAAAGTCTTGGTGAATCACTTGTCTCACATCATTTTCTTTCAGTTCACTGCAATCCATTTTATAAAAAATCATTTTGTTGTAAATTTAAACGGCATGAAATATCCGAGTGCTGGCAGGGGAAGTCAAGATTCTAGTCGAACTACGAAGCATTATCATGCAATACAATAAAGAAGCGTGAGGATGGAAGGTCTGCAGGAAGGAGTGGTTGGAGGGGGAGGAGGAGAGGGGGAAGAGGAAGGGGAAGGAAGAGGGTGAGACATCGACACGGCAGAGGCACTCCAAAGGGAAGAAGGTAAGTTTAGAGGGACGGGAAATGGGACACGTAGGACTTTCTCAAGGGTAATCAATAAACTCCTTTATTCAGCACAATATTGATGGAATAAATCGATATTCGGGTGTCGGGACTAAAGAGATTGAGAGGAGAAAGAGATGGATACTATAGAGAAGCACCGAATATTCATCAGCATCACTGGGAAATGATAGGTCATGAAAATGGGGGGCATACTTGAAGATGAAAATGAATACATTGCGTATACACTCTAATGCCTGCACTCGGATATTTCGATCGGAAACGGAAAAGAAAAGCGAAATATTATTACGTCTGCCATAACTACACCTTGATCTTTGATCTTTCCATTCCTACTTCCACCCTTCGACGATTCTATCTGCCCATTCCCTCACTTCTCCCTCCCTCAGAACTCTCTGGGAATAGGCCACGGCCGCGGACGCCGCCCCAACCACTACAGTAACCACCATGAACCCCCTCAGCCATCCCCTCTTCGGCTTATCCACTACCGTATTGGCCACTACCGTATCCCCTACAGTATCCTCCTCTACCGTATCCACTACAGTATCCTCTACAACCTCCCTCTCCTCGACGTGGAGTGGGTCAGGGGGTGGTCCTCGGTGTCCCTCTGTCTCTCCATTCACTTGAACTCCCTTGCATCTACTCGTGTATTCCTCCTCCTGCCAGTATTTCCTAGGTGGCTTGGGACTTCCACTCGGACACAGAAATACTTCCCTCGATCCCCTCGACCTCCTCCTCCCCTTCCTGGCCCCGCCCCCTCCCTTATCCTTCTTCTTCTTCTGGCACGGTGCCAGAATGTCCCTGCTCTGTCTGTCGATAGTCTCCTCGTATCCGTTGTCTCTCGCCCTCACCCTCTGGAGGTCGGTCTTGTCGAGAATGAGCTGTCGATTCTTCTCCTTGGCCTCCTTCAACTTCTTCTCGACCTCCTCGACGGATGCCTCCTTGGGTGGACGGGCAGCGGCGGCCGCGTCTTCCGATCGCATTTTAAGGATCTGCAATGACACGACTGCGACTATCAGGGATTGAGTCTTGTATCCGGGTTTGCTGGTCTAGGAATGAAGTTCGCCTAGACCAGTTGGAAACGCCTCCGGGGGCAATGAAACTCTTCCGGAGTTCCCCTATCCCCATTCTTTTGTTCCTTACCTGTATCTCGTCTCGTAACTGGGCAATGATCTGATCCCGATTGTCCTCTCCCGATTCCTCGCTCGTCGTTGCTCTCACTGCCGTCAGCAGCTGCTGTGCCTCTGAAGAAGAGTCCCTATTCTGTTTAGTGTCTCATTAATCGGCGTACCGGTGTACTTCCTGAGTATATCGGCCTTCTCGTCTTCGAGGGCAGTCATTCTCCTCTCGTAGTGTTCTCTCGCCTCTCCATCAGTGGAGGGGGCGGGGTCAGCGCCCCCAAGGGACTCCGCTATCGATCGAGAATCCGATAGCATACTGAAATGGACTTTATTATCGCGTTCCGGACGGACTGTACTATCTTTATTCCCCATTATTTGCAGGAAACAGGCCCAAGATTGTTTTAGATCTTCTCACCTCCCGTGCGTGTACGTGAACCCGATGAAGGGGAGATGAAGACCTGCGAAGTTGGACGTCATCCGAGGAGCCCGCGTCGTCTAAACAACACTTTTTTCTATTTATAATACAGTTTTTCCGATATCCGTCATGTTATTGGATAAACGCAGTAACGGAAAGACGGCCATTCCTCTTAAAGGAGACGGAATTTCGCCTAACTACTGTGTTTATCTCATCGTTAGGAAAAAGACTGACATCGGAGGAAAAATCATCTGCCGCCAGATCGGCGTCGAAGTTGCTCGTGTCCGTGGGCGACGAAACCTCCGGGCGGTAGGGGGGATTGGCTGGAAGGTTATACTTGGCATCGTGCCAAGAATCTCCACTCACCATCTCTCAGCTGCGACCAGTCGATGCCACCGAAAAAGGGATGCTCCTTGAAGTCCTCCAGTCCATTCCGACCCATTCGAACCTGCAGGAGGAGTACGGTATGGCGCCAATTCAAACTGGCTCACTTCGCGGGAGCAAATGAGTCGCTGGATGAGTTCTTTGGCCTCGTCGCTGACGACGAATTCGACGTCGTCCGGGAACTCGAGCATGTCCTGCAACGATTTATTAACTACTGTACTCCCGCATTCGAATTGATTTGAATTCCCGCCCCACCTTGTGATTCATGATCTTGCTGTAGGTGTCGACGAGGGATTCGCTGTAGAAGGGCGTGCAGCCATACAACATTTCGTACCTGCATAACTCGAGAAATTGGAGGAATTATCGATTGAATTATTGATTGAAGCCCTTTTTATTTAAAAAAAACGCACATAACAATGCCGAGACTCCACCAGTCGCATTCCTGCCCATAGTGGCCTTTTCCATCCTCCATCGCACACAGGATCTCGGGCGAAATGTAATCGGGCGTTCCTGGAAGAGATCAATAGTTCCTGGCATTGGGTCAGAACGGCATCAATGTCATTTGGCACCGCGCCAAAAGACTCACCGACAGCGACGTTACTGGCTACGCTTCCATCGGCGAGGACCCGTAGGCAGGAGCCGAAATCGGCCAATCTCACGTGGCCCGCGACGTCGAGGAGAATGTTATCCGGCTTGACGTCTCTGCAAGGCCAGTCCTATTTTCTGGCACGATGCCAAAAAGCGTTTGGCACGACGCCAAAATGCCCTACCGATGAACGTAGCCGAGCCGGTGGACGGAATCGATGGCCAGCACCATTTCGGCAACGTAGAACCTGGATGACCGGGAGTAATCAACAAATATTCAATAACCAATATTTTAATTTAAAAAAATTAAAAAAAATTAATATTACTTGACAATATCCTCCGGCATGTGATCCTCGAACTTGGAGAGGAGAGTGAGCATGTCGCCACCGACGTAGTAGTCCATTACGAGGTACTGATATTTTACCGATTATTCTATTTCGTTCCGGTCATTGTCGGGCACCAAAATGCTGCGAATTCCCACAACTCGCGGGAAAATGCAATCATTGATCTACCGCTGTTGTATGAGGATTTTTATGCCTGAAACGCTCGGAAATTCTTCGCACGCCGTTCCAGAGTAAATTTGGGTATCAAACGAAGATCAAGAAATTCGTTTTTCCACTATGCCGAGGATATTCGTTTTGGTGCCCGACAATATTCACAAAAACTCACGAGATTGCGCTCGTCCTGGAAGGCAAAGTGGAGGTTGGTGATCCAGCGGCGATCGCCGTGGACGAGGACGTCGCGCTCCTCCTGAATACCATATTGATCTTCGGTCTTTGATCTCTCGATCTTTACTTTCTGATCTTTGATCTCTTACCTTGAAACAGGCCGTTTCCGCCCTTTGAAGCATGTCCGCCTTGTTCAGGATCTTCATGGCGAACACCTGCAGAAAGAGCGCGTTCGTCGTAATCGCGCCGGGTTTGGTCTCGGAGTGGAAGGGGCTTTCATCTACCTCTTCGACCCCCATTTTACACCCCGTGTGATTCGTTCAGCGATGAAACAGGGTTAGAAGAGGTAAATCAAGCATACTGTTGTCTGTGATTGATCTTGTCAGGGCATTGGAATTAGAGCGTTCCTGGTGCCCGACAATAAGGTGGTATCTTCTCTCTCATCCCACCTGTTGTCCCTCCTTCATCCTCACGACGGCGACCTCTCCGAAGGCGCCCTTCCCGATGACCTTGAGGACCTCGAAGTCTTCCTTGCAGAGGCGCAGACATTTCGCCTTCGTCACCACGTCGCGAACTGCAATTTATTTATTTTTATTTATTCCTTTTTATGTTTAAAAATGTTTTTTTTTGCTAAATCCCCTCCAACGTCAACAATTTGATCTTTAATTTAAATGTTTATTTGTTTTTGTAAAATCCCTCGCCGTCGGCAGGCGAGGGGTCAGGGGGGAAGTAGCTTTGTAGTGGGGGGAACAGTCTCGTCCCTTCCTCTGCCTCCTCCTCTCCTCCCTCCCTCTCCTCCCCCTCCTGCTCATCTCCTGTCCCCTGTTTGCGTCCCTCGAGAGTAGTCTCTCCGCGCAGTGGAGAGGAAATCAGTGAC
>JACMIG010000705.1:2221-27498 GCA_014805385.1 Levipalatum texanum
GCATCCCTCGCTTTCAATTTTTGTCGGGCACCCAACCGCTGCGAATTCCCTCGGCAGCTTCGAAAAATGCACCTCTTGAAATGCCGCGGTTTATCAGAGCAAGCTGGCAATAAATCCGAGCTAGATATTACTCGAGTCAATGTTGTGGAACCGCTACCGACGGAAGCCTGTGGCAAGGGTACGGTATTCAGTTTGCAATTCCTAGATACTTTTCTCAATTAGGAAGTTTGTGATTCCCACCTACAGTAATCCAAGCCATTTTTTTCCATAGTAATCCTTTCATAGCCAACTTGCGGCTACAGTCATTCTAAATTAACCATATTGCGATGCACTGATACAGTATTCCTAAATTAGACATTTTGTGATTCTCGCTTACTGTAATCCTTTCATAGCGAGCTTGCGATTCCCAGCTACCGTCGTCCCTATCTCTGCAACCCACCATCATAGCAATCGCAAACTGAAACCATTCAGGCTGGACGGGAGCGGCGTGGCGTGCGTGAGGTTGCTGCTCGTCTCGGGCAGCCGCGGATTAGCAGTGCCCTCTCCTACAGGTACGGCAGCTTTTGACTGAAACAAGATTATCTTTTGCTGCGATGTATAAAACAGTGGGTACCGTAATCCTCGGCTTTCCGCATTTTGCCTTGGATACCGTAACCCTACCGTATCCTCCCATTTACCGTATGCATAGAACACTGGGTATCGTAATCCTGCGAATTCTGTGTTTTCCCTTGCGTACCCTACCCCCATCTATCGAACCCCTCAACCGTTATCCACGGAATTCTGATGTCTCTCTTTCATCCCTCGCTTTCAATTTTTGTCGGGCACCCAACCGCTGCGAATTCCCTCGGCAGCTTCGAAAAATGCACCTCTTGAAATGACGCGGTTTATCAGAGCAAGCTTGCAATAAATCCGAGCTAGATATTACTCGAGTCAATGTTGTGGAACCGCTACCGACGGAAGCCTGTGGCAAGGGTACGGTATTCAGTTTGCAATTCCTAGATACTTTTCTCAATTAGGAAGTTTGTGATTCCCACCTACAGTAATCCAAGCCATTTTTTCCATAGTAATCCTTTCATAGCCAACTTGCGGCTACAGTCATTCTAAATTAACCATATTGCGATGCACTGATACAGTATTCCTAAATTAGACATTTTGTGATTATCGCTTACTGTAATCCTTTCATAGCGAGCTTGCGATTCCCAGCTACCGTCGTCCCTATCTCTGCAACCCACCATCATAGCAATCGCAAACTGAAACCATTCAGGCTGGACGGGAGCGGCGTGGCGTGCGTGAGGTTGCTGCTCGTCTCGGGCAGCCGCGGATTAGCAGTGCCCTCTCCTACAGGTACGGCAGCTTTTGACTGAAACAAGATTATCTTTTGCTGCGATGTATAAAACAGTGGGTACCGTAATCCTCGGCTTTCCGCATTTTGCCTTGGAAACCGTAACCCTACCGTATCCTCCCATTTACCGTATGCATAGAACACTGGGTATCGTAATCCTGCGAATTCTGTGTTTTCCCTTGCGTACCCTACCCCCATCTATCGAACCCCTCAACCGTTATCCACGGAATTCTGATGTTCACCTCGCTGCGTCTCTCTTTTCGCGCAGTGACATATCCTCGGCGGGCGGATCCTTGATCCGCCGTCCTGGGTAATAGCGCATTGGCCTGCCCCGATAGAAAGCCTCCTGCAAAGGTATACCAACTCATAAACAATCAATATTTCTAAATAATCGATATCAACAATCAATACATCGCCGCCTCGACCGCATCGGAACCCTTGACCATGAGCGATTTCGGGACCTGATTGAATCGATTTATCGATTCCATCAGGCCCAGTAATCTTGTGGATCCGGCACGAAAGGGGTTACCCTAATTTCCCTACAGACTCATCCATAAGTTTGAGATGGATATCGGAGAACTGTGGCAGATCGAGAGCGTGTATAAACAATAGACATTTAAATTTCTCATTGTCAGCCCCTTGAGGTCATTGAACTGTGCTTGTGTATCTGCCCTGTTGATGTAAGGATCTTGACGTCGGTGACGCCGTCCTTGGACATTCGTATATTTAGCATCATCCGCCCTCCTTATTCAGGTGCTCTCAGTCTTTCAGGCTATCTTCGAAGATATCCGCGTGTTGTCCCCACCTGTCGTTCCCACTAGATTTCGAAAGTCTGGTCTTCATTGGGATTATACTGGAATATTTGCATTCTTGCCTTGATGGCATCGAACGGGAACTTATCGATCGATCGAGCACTCGATGATTAACCATTCTTTTCCTTTCGCTCCGTGAACATCTTGATCAGCGCCGCCTATCCCTCCATCAACGGTGAAAGTTGCAACCAACCCACATCAGACTCCGGCGGGGCTCATTGCCCATCAAAATTCAAGTGAGGTTCACACGGGAGCAAGTTCTACACCACAATGGGGTGATTCACAATCTTCGCTTGCAACTGGTTTCCACCTCATCACGGTTCTCTCGAGTTGCTAGATAACTCCACCTTCGTGGTGCTTCGAGTTAGTTCCAAGAAATAGAGAAGAGAGAGGAACAACGTTCAACGGACTGGAAAGACAACTGAATCGTCAGCACGGGAAAACGCTATAGAATCAGTGGACCAATCGTACACTAGTGCATGACCGCAGGGCGACCGGAGCCCTTAGTGATAACTAGTAGAACTGGTTAGAGACATGACAATTACTCTCGTATGAAACAATTCCCTACCCGATAGGGCGATAGAACTATAAATCAACAATACACCAAAAAGAAGAAAAAGCTCAGAAACGATTAGGAAATTTGGCTGCGCCTGTAGCACGAGATATTGCACAAAATGTGTAGAGCACAGACATCATACTGTAGGGCGAGATATGTAGTTCCCTCCCATTATAGAGAGCAGATAACTTTGCTGGCTTTGCCTTATAATTGGTTATTATTCTCGTCATTTTTGTCAAATTTCCCCGTTTCTTTCGCTCCACTCTGCACCATAATAGTCGATATCTAGAACAATCGTCGATCCCTTGAACAATAATCTAATTCTATACCTCAATGGCCGATCACTAGACCATTATAGTCGATCTATAATAGTCGGTCAAGGAGACGAAGTGCACCACAATAGTAGATCTTGGTGTACCACGTTAACCCCAACGTGATAAATGTATGTATGTATGTATGTACATTAATTTGTCATTCAGCAGCATTCGTAAGTTGCCAATTTTCTATTTACAAGTCTCCGATCGACGGGCGCGAAGCGCCCGTTTCTCATCTTACCCCGTGCAGCCTGCTTAGAGTTCTCTTTGAGTAATATTTTTGTAAATGAGCGATTTATTTTCTGTTGAGATCGGGTCCAGCGAGCGCCAGTCGAGTGATTTTAACTGATTTTTTATGAAAAGAGGAATTTCTGTATTTTATTATGATCAGGCTTAGCGAGTGAAGCGAGCTAGGCCTTATCCTTAAAAAACATAGAAATTCTTAATTTTGCAAAAAATCTCACAAAAATCGCACTCGACGGCGACGGAACGCGACTCATACTGTGTTAGCCGAGCGTAGCTCGGCTAGTGTCAGACCGACTAATGTTTAAACCTGTGTACAAAACTGTTTATCTCATTACCTGTCGGAATGTGGGGGCGTATTCATCAAAACGGTAAATTCCTTACAGCCGAGCTGCGGCGCCGCCGATTTCATCTCCATTCCTCCGGAAAAACGATTCAAGGTAGCTTATTTTAGCGTTACGCTCAGCCAGTGTCAAACCGACTAATGTTTAAACCTGTGTACAAAACTGTTTATCTCATTTCCTGTCGGATGTGGGGGCGTATTCATCAAAACGGTAAATTCCTTACAGCCTAGGTGCGTCGGCGCCGATTTCACCTCCCTTCCGCCGGAAAATCGATCGATTCAAGGTAGATTATTTTAGCGTTTAATCGAGTTCCTTTGATATTTTACTTGATTCCTATTACAGTGAAAAATGCTGACCATTCCCTTCCTCGAGAACTTCATGGACAAGGTCGTGCAAAAGCAGATGGTCAGTTTCCTTCATCGGTATTTCTAAATTATGGCTTATCATATCTCGGTAATTTTAAAATGCTGCTTTCAATGTGCGGTTCACTACTCATGATGGAATGCCTTCCTACGATGCTGAAATATTGTAAAGTGGTGCAATCAGCCTGATAAGTGTATAGTGCTACGCAACCGCTGCGTAATAATTTTATTGAATTGGGCAATTCCTCCATAGACTTCACGCCTTCTGCCAAGAATGTTCCTTCCTCGTGATCTTTAATCTCTTCTCTTGCAGGTGGCCGACGCGGTTGAGCACCTCAACTTCTACGTCACTTCCATGCTTCTCACGTTCTTCTCGCTCGCCATTTCATGCAAGCAATACTTCGGAGCTCCAATCAAGTGCTAGGCACGTCAGGAATTTCAAGGTTCGTATACTGGGCTGCTGTTTCTATCAGATTTAGTTTAATACTCACGTTGGGAGACTGGGGATATTAAAGATATTTTTGGGAACCCACAATTTCCAACGAGGTACAGTAAAAATATCACTCAAAAATCACTCTCTACTGGCGTCAAGATACGTTAAAATTGTCTCCTTAATTATTGTCGCATTATTCCACGTGGAGGGAATTATACCATAATTGGTCATATTGAGATTTTTTGCACAATTCGAACCTGGAAACTGGTCCCGAAGAGAATTTATAGGTTACGGCAATAGCTGGAATGGATTCAGCGTGGTAGATTTAGTCAGGGTGCAGGGTGGGTGCAAATTTATCAAAATTGCTCCCTGTAGGAATCGCAAACTGAGCGTAGCGGAGTGACGGACGGACAGTCCTTATGTGGTGTTAGTAAATAGGAACAGGAACAGGGGGTCAAGCGTGGAGCGAAACCTGTCGGGTCTACATTTGAGCGGCCTAGCTCTTTGCAACCATGGCGCAGTGACAACATGTCGGTCCAAAGCGCGAGAGGTTCGACCCCTCTCACGGTCAAAGTTTTTACTGTGGGCATTGGACATGGTTCCCGGCAATATTGCGACGTACCCCAACCTTTGCAATTGTCGTTCCGAACATGTGTCCGTTATCGGGCAGTCCTCTTTTGTATCTTCGCATAGAAAAGGAATCATCAGAGGCAAAGGGTGGGGGGGGGGGACATTATCTCATAATAGGTTTTAGGTGTTTTACCAGGTGTTTTAGAGCATTTTCCGCAAAAATAAAAAAAATCTGACCCACGGAAGTTAAAAGTCTGACCCACCGAACTTGGTTACGGTAGAAGTTTTCTCGAGACCCAAAGTCGTTTGGTCAAGGTCCCAGGTCTTGAGGACCCTTCTATGCACATGTCGTCACGGACGCAGTTACAGACATACACGCTCTTGATGTAGTTGTAGATGGGGACTGAATATTCAGAATCCTACCTACAATGCCTGTATCTTCACCGCAAAACATAATGAAATGTTCGTTGTCCTTGCAGGCAGTCGGGAGAACTACGTCGAGGACTACTGTTTCATATCCAATTTCTACTACGTATCCATGGATCAAAACGAAATCAAAAGGTGAGCGATTCTGTCGAGTACTAAATTATATTTAATATCGTTCCTCTGATCGTATGCACTGCATTTATTTTATTTACACACCTTTACCTTTATTAATTAATATTTATTAATTCTTAAAGAGGGACTGATTGTGAGAAGAACTTCTTGGCAAATTGCCAGCTCCTACAGTAATCCTCCTCCGTTCCAGTGACGACCGCGGCGACCATATAGCATATTATCGTTGGGTCCCCATCGCTCTCGCTCTCCAGGCTGTAGGATTCCTTCTCCCGAACTACATCTGGACCATCGTACACAAGATGACGGGTGAGAAATAACTGGTAGAAATTTTGTTAGCATTTTGCCAACAGTTGTCCATATTGACTTAAACTGTCCTCTATACATAGACGAAAATTTAAAATTCCTGTAATTCCAGCGATAAATCCTGCACAATTCATCGGCCTGGCCACGAAAATTAGCCATCTTTCAGCAGAGGAAAGGGAACAGGTGAGGAAAAGTTTCTTTGGATCCCTGCGTCTCTCGATTTGTCATTATCCCTCCTTCAATATTATCTCTTCAGCAAATCATCACGCTCGCCGGCGACTTCCGCGAACAGGTAGCCAACTTCAGAACTGATCAAACATCGGTAAGGATTACTGTAGTTGAGAAATCAAACTTTCCGCTGCAGAACACCCGAGTAAGGACGCGCAGCGGATGGAACGCGTCGAGTCTCTACCTCCTCACCAAAGTCTTCTACATGGTATGACTTCCTGTAATTAGTAAATAGTTACTGCGTTTAACACTTGTTGTACTTATTTAGTTTTTAATGTGTTTTGTTCAGCTCAATCTGGTCGGCCAGCTCTACCTGATGAACCTGCTTTTCAAGGGCAAATTGATTGAATGGGTACTCGAGGTCAGTCAGGGATCGAAGAGAGGATTACTGTATCTATCCCTGTAAATTTCAGTCGCTCATGCATCTGGTAAATGGACGTGAGTGGGTGGAAACCGATCTTTTTCCGCGTGTAGTCTTCTGCGATTTTGCGGTTTGGACCAAACTAAAGTGTAGTTTGATCTTTGATCTTTGTAGATCCGAGACGCAGGAAATGTAGCCAGGTACACGACTCAGTGCGTGATCATCATGAACTTTATTAACGAAAAGTAAGTTACTGGACCAGACTGTAGCTTGATCTTTGGACCCTTCACAGAATCTACCTGTTTCTCGTTCTATGGATCATGCTCCTCATTCTCCTCACCGCTAGCAACTTCATTTTCTACGTCGCAGCCCTGTACATTCCCAAATATCGCCTCCGATTCGCTTCATTCCAAGTGGATGGAAAGGTATACGGAAGTTCCCTTCTCTTCCGCTCCAGCTCAGGAACCTACCGTAACCCATTTCTTTTCAGGTCGACAGTGATAGCTTGCAACAGTACCCATTCGCCCAGGAGCTCCTCCACCCCGACGGAGTCCTTCTTCTTTCCTTCATCAGGTATACAGTAGCCTTATCCACTTAGTCAGGCTCTCCACTCGGGACCAATTTCCTTTCAGGCAATGCGCCGGTGGCCGCGTCGTCACTGAAATGGTGCTCAAACTCGTTGCAAGCTACGAGGTCGAGGTTGAGGAGTAGAATTGTATCCATCGAGGCGCAGTGGCACTGCGGCCGCGTCCGACCTTTCCCACCTCGGTGCTCCGCCTAGGAACTCATTACAATCTGTTCCGTCACATTTTAGATCTCATACATGCTTATATGTTTCAATTGTGAACCTTATCATACGACATTGTGAATAAAAGCAAAAACTGATAGAAAATTTCACTGGCACACAAAGGAAATAAGGTACAATGGCAATCTACACATTGGGGATGGTTGCTCATACTATTCTTGCAATCGCAAGATAGGTGTCTCATTCGCTTCTTTAGGAATTCTTGGAAGGCAAACTGACAACGGGCGAGGTGTGGTTTATCGATTAATTCAATAAAAATCGATAATTAATGAGAAGCTTGGGAGCTCAGCAATCGAGGAAGTTCGCAGCCATCAGAAGCTCCAGGGCGATCTGAAAAAAAGTCCTGGATAATTGGAATAATGACCGATACACGGCATGGGCCCAATATGGAAAGTGCACCGTACATCGGGAGCTATCTGGAACTCGGGGATCTCCGTCGCCGAGTTGGTGTACTTGACCTTGTACGTGAAGTACTGGCACACCTTCTGGAGCACGTGCGACCTGGAAGCTAATTTTGATAACGTGATTACAGGGCGAAAATATTGGAAGTTTATATTTTTTTAAAGATTTAACGGCATGAAGACCAAAATTCAGAGGTTAACGATTGTGCAAAATGTGGAGTTCCCGCTCTTCTTGGTGCTTACATTGAGATCGTTCTTGGTTTCTAATATTTGACTCATAAACAGTGGAACTTTTCTTGGGTTAAAATTTTAAAACTAGTTTTTAGAAGTCCTAACTCACGGGATCTCGCGAAAGTTGACTTCGTTGGCCTCGTTCTCGGCGTAGGAGCCGGGGCCGGAGAGCATGGCCTTGATCGTGCCCGAGGTCAGGGCGATCTCCTTCTTGATGATGAATTCGTGGTCGTCGGACGAGATGAGCTTGACGTACTTGGCACTCGGTCCAGAAAGGCCGGCGGGAGCAGCGGCTGAAGCGAGGAAAATTACTAATTAAAATTAATTACAAAAGTGAAATGGTTGATCGCCCTCCCAAACTCCGAGATAAACATAAAAGCCAAATCAGGCCCGCGATTGCTATTGAATAGAACGACACTAGGAGAGTAGGCATAAGCACAGCGGAGACTTCTCTCCGGCCATTCTCCCACCTTTTCAAACAAATAATGAGTAAAAACTCAAGACCGACCGCAACATCAAAGTCATGGTGTTTCCAGTATGATCAGCGATGTCTATGATAGTCGAGCCAATGACTTGGTGGCACAATGGTATGTTGCGTGCACTATGTGCCCAAGGTTATAGGTTCGACTCCCATAGACAACAAACTTTTGCTAACATTACATATTGCTCAAAGCCCATCATAAACAGGAATTCCATGACTTTAATGTTGTGGTCGGTCTTGAGTTCCCACTCGAATAATGAATGATACATAGGTCAAACAACTCACCGTTTCCGTTATCGGCCATGGTAGTTGAAGGGGGAGATTTAGAAAGCGAGAAACCTGAAAGAGAGCATTGGAACTGAAATACTTTTCAAACGCAGGTAATACAGTCGCGCAACTGGTCATGAAGAAGCGTAGGCAAAGGTATCGAGGATTATTACCTTTATCAAGATAGGGAGCTGGATTAATAGGAGAGTGAAAACTAGCCTAGGCTCAAGCACAGCGAAGAGTGGATCTGAATTGTTTAGGGAACTCCGTCCTTACGTCTTCCAAGAGGACACTCTAATTCGAGAGCGGGAAAGAATGTAGCAAAAAGGCGCGAATAGCACTAAAGTGTGAAAAAATACGAACATTGCACATTTCAAAATACACCAAAAGGAAATACACTGTAAAAAAAGGAAGAATAGTCAAGAAATCAGCCGAAAAAAAGAGAACTAGTTACAAGCCCAGCTATGATAATCGGATTTATGAGAAATATGAAAACTATTCCTTCTTCACATCATCCGTACCCGTTCTTCACGTTCCAATCGCTCTCTGAAACACATATGATTGTAAGGATGATCTTTTTTCAATGCGTGCCACTCACAAAGTTAGCCCTCAAAGGAAAGCAAAATATAATAAACAGATCGTACAATGCTTCCTGGGCGGCATCCTCACCGAGTTCGCGCTCCAGCTTTTTGCATCTATAAGGAGTTTGTCCGTATGTTTCATGAAGCTGATTTTGGATAGAAAAAATACTGAAACATTCCGGCACTCACTTTGCACTGATCTTCAGATTCTCCGTCAGCAGATTTTTCAGGCGCATGTTGCGGTCCATCAGCAGCGATTCCAGCTGCTTGATTCTAAAATGTGAATTATTATAAAATTTAAAAAATCTACAATTCATTCTACGGAGCTTCTTTAGAGTTGACGCACTTTGTGACTACGGAACTCTAAAGAAGTGCCCATTCTAATACCTGTAGTAGCAGGCATCCAGTTGATCCTTGAGATACGAATTTTCGCCGCTCAGCTGCTTGACTGCAGCAGCATTGGCGCGCATTTTATGCACGTGCTGCAGGTGAGTGTAGCTGCAACGGGGCGGAGTAAATATAGATATAAGGCACGCTCAACTAAAAAGTCTGGTGTAGTAAATCTCGCCTGCTTGTAAAGCGCACTCTTGCGTGCAGGGAGTGCGCTTTACAGGCAGGCGAGATTTACTACACCAGACTTTTTAGGTGAGGTGGCCTTATACGTTTAAAATTAATAATTATCGATCGATTACCCTCCGATCGTGCCTCCATCCCTCAGACTGGCTCCTCGCAGGTCGACGTGCCGCGGATCCTCGTCCCTCTCGCGACGCATGATATTGGGGGAGAGCTGCGGGGCCACCTCGTCGACCTCCCTAAAATATCACATTATTATTATTCTATGTAACTAAATCCATTCTTCGAAATTTATAAAATTTTATCGATCAAATAATATTGATCGCTTTTACCAATCCATCATTTTGTAAGTGCCAAACTCACTCTAACCCGTCGATATCGACCATCTCCTCGTAATCTGCCTCGTCGCCATCTCCATCGACGACATCGTCGTGATCGTGGCCGTGGCCTAAATCGGGTATGGTGCAATTTCAAAATTGCGGCTGGTGCACCGGTGAACACCACAAACCTCGTCCATGCTCATCTTCGTCCTTGGCTATAGCATCGTGCCTATCCGATGGACCTGCGGACGACGAGGGTCTCCCTCCCGCGCGAACTTCCACCTCGCGGCCCACCACTGCAATTTGTTGTTTTGTTGTTTCGCGCCGTTCACGACCCCAAATAGTTATATCCACTAGCAACCATATATTTTTTCTGTTGACTACTCCAAAATGGAAAACGCACATATGCCCATGCGCTCGTCATCATCCGGCTCGCGGTGCATGTTGTGGCGCGTGTCGAACGAGATGCCAGAGGCGTCCTGAATCAAAAAATAACTGGAAATCTACCAAATATCAACTACCTGAGGAGAACGAACAAAATTTCAAGTGCCACGCAAATTGGGAATTTAACCACTCACGAACGACATTTTGAATGCACTTTATATTTGGGAATTCTACCATGCGCTAACAGCTTTGCATACCTTTCTATGTAGTTTGGGCGGAGAGGATCCCAGGCCGTCCCGACCTCCGCGTCCTTGCTGCCCACTCTCGGAAAGTACACGGGCAGCCAGCGTGTCCTCGTCCACGTCTTCGAAGAATACTCTGGAAAGAAGAAGGTTTATTTAATTCTGTCCAATAGCGACTGCGTACGCATCTATTGTGTAATGGTTAACCGTTATAGCGTAAACTTTTAGGCCACATTCATAAATCTGTTTTTGCTAACAATGCATGGTTAGCCGTAAACACAATAGTACTTATTCATTATTATGCGTTACGAGCTGAAAATAATGGAAAGGCCGTACCTCTTCCTCGTTTTGCTCGGCAGTAGACTGGCGGTCTTCGCGAACGAAGTTGATACATGCGTCGTCTTGCCAAGGCTGTAGAGTATTTATAATGTTTTTAAACGTCCCGTTTCGTCAAAAAATAATGAACGGATATTGGATTCTGTTATTGATCCGAGAACTACCCAATTCATTTGCGCGAGAATAATGAGCTAAAAGGGCGTACACTTCTCCTCCGCCGAGCGCCGGGCGAGCCTTGCGGTAGCGCGCATCGTGGATGTTCGATGTCATCGTTGCATACGGATTCTGCGACCGCGAGACTAAAATGATGCATTAATTTATATTAAAACAGCCAATATATGTCAACAATAATAGTAAATTCGGAGAATCGAAATTCACGCGGTGAATTTACGGACGCGCACCAAAATGGTATATACCGCGCAGGGTCGGCCCGCTAAATTGGAAAATCGCTCGCAGTCTCGGCGCGCTTGGACGTATTGATTATTGCCCGGGCTGAAAGTGTACCGGGCTGAATGACGCGATAGCGCTGCCGCGGCGGAGGCACTGGCCGAACTCCGGAGGCTCGAGTCGGGTCCGGCACTACCTAAGCAATTGCATTTGTCCTAAGCCTAATTTCTATCAGTATTTATCCATTCGGGATATATTTTTATATCTAACATTCAATTAATTCTAGCAGAAACTACTACTCACCGGCGCATATTGTGCCCGCTGGCGTCCCTGCATCTGCTGTTGGCCAGGATGTATCATGGGCACCGGTGTGCGCTCCTGGAAGAAATTATTACGTTTAAGACCTCGCAATATCCATTTTCCTGTGAAAATAATAACAGGAAAGTCTCGAAACGACCTTCTCTTGTCCGCCGGCCATGACGAATGGCGTGAAGATGGGTGCAGTGTTCGCCATGACGTTTAGTAGCGCAGTCGACGACGAATGCTCACGGATCCCTCAGATCGACCTTCTGGAAAGAAAAAAAACTTCCAGAACTCTGCTATTTCTCGAATACAATCAGCATCATTATCGACCAAGCACGCGATGATTGGAATGTCATAAATTTTTCCCGTCACCATGTGGGTCTCGGGGGCCGTTCCGGGAACACCCACTTCGGAAGATTTTCCCTCCCGAAGCGAGTGGAAGGGAGGATTTTCCCTCCCGAAGCGAGTGGAAGGGAGGATTTTCCCTCCCGAAGCGAGTGGAAGGGGGGATCTTCCCTCTCGAAGCGAGTGGAAGGGAGGATTTTCCCTCTCGAAACGAGTGGAAGGGAGGATTTTCCCTCCCGAAACGAGTGGAAAGGAGAATTGTCCTTCCCAAACGTGTGGAAGGGGAAAATCCGCCGTCATGTGGGTGCACGGAGGGGAACTCCTCCGAAGCACGAAACCAACTCGTGACGTTACAACGACGGGTTTTCGCTGCGGGACCCCGTGAAAAAGTGTAAGCGTTGACACATTTCTGTACGTTCGTACACTTTTCTTCCCGCGACTTTCCCGCGCTGCTCTTGTTTGATTATTTGTGCGAAAATATTGCTGCGTTCTCTCCCTCGTGCGTTCTCGTTAGCTAGATAATGAGAGATTCTCGCGGCGTCTCTCAAGCGCGTTTTCAAGTGCATTTCGCAATATTTCCTGATACTCATTGCGAAATCTCCTGTTCGCGTATTTAAGTCGGAAATTCATGACGTCGCACTTGTTTTGATGAGTCATCGAACGCTTTACTCTTCTCGTCATGTTCCGACGTGAACACGCTGCACATCAGTTGACCGTCATGACGCTTCATTCGCTCCACCATCTCGTGTATCTCGCGCTGGCTCTGATTGCATTTATTTATTTTTTTTTTAAAATAAAAATACGATCTATTACAGTCTCGTACAATGTCGACGTCTGTGAAGCACCGTGAATTCATCGGCGAGCCCATGGGCGAGAAGGTAACTTTTGTTTTAAAAAAATTTCATTCTGAACAGTGTCAGGGACTGCTATAAATGATAATGCTGGTGGTAAGAATTACCAGATCTTGAAAAATATAAGTGACAATATAACCAATCATATTTCAGGAGGTGACAGCGATCGCCGGTATCGGACCCACGTACGGTGGCAAGCTAACGGAGGCCGGTTTCGACAAGGTGAGCACTTCGTTATTCACGAGCGATTCGACCGAAGCAAGCTGATAATTAAATTTCTCTTGAAATCTCTGGTGATTTGCTTTTTTAAAATAAAATCATTCCAGGCCTACGTCCTCTTCGGACAGTTCCTCCTGCTCAAGAAGGACGAAGACCTCTTCATCGAGTGGCTCAAGGTTAGTATCCACTCTATTCTATCTTATTTTGCTACCAGGCGGACCCCATCGCTTTCGGTGTTGGGCTCCGCCAGCCGGTGGGTTTCGTTACTCACAGACATACATCGCCTTTTATATAGTAGTAGATATTCTATTGATATTGATTTTATTTGATGACTTCTGTGACAAGCGTCTCATTCAGGAGCAGGCCGGAGTTACTGCCAACCACGCCAGGACTGCCTACAACTGCCTGAAAGAGTGGGGAGAGCAGTTCATCTAGGCGTATTGTGCCTTACCAGCTAACAGCCTACTTTCACAATTCCATACCATTCATTTTCTCTTCAGCAATCTCCGAATGTTCTAAATCTGAGTAGTTGATTTTTGGATGCCTTACCTCCCGTTGTTTATCTACGCGTGTTTCGTCCTTTGCTTTGCAGGTACACCGTTGTTGTGTTATCCTAGTTTTATTCACTGAAGCACCGCCGACATCAAATTTTGCTATGTTCCGATTTTTGCAGCTGTTGCACTAACCCTGAAGAATATAATGTACTTTTTATCGTGAGGAAATCCTTGAAACAACAACGAACTATAATGTAAATCAACAATTAACCCGCGCGGAATATTATGAGGGTGCTAGTGAACAATGGTGTGTGGGTGAAGTATCTATACAACTAGACGAGAACCTGATAGCGCCTACGCAGAGGACTTCTTGGGTAGGGCGGTTTCCGCTTTGAGGTACTGGATCATTGTCTGCACTCGCGCAGTGCACTCCTTCTCGCCGAAGAACTCGCACAATTCCCGGATCGGCGGGCCGCTCTTGTCGTCCAGCTGTAATATCGCGATCGACGCACGAACGAAGCTCTGCCCACGCCCGGGGCGTGATACTGCATTTATCCAAAGGTTAATAGCGTACCAGCGATATCCTCAGGATGCCAAGTAGCCGTGGGTACGTCAGTCCGAGGGATGTTGCAGTCTCCTGGGAAGGAATCGACTTGGTATCAACGGGTCTTCATTGCAAGAACCTTGAGCTTATCCAAGTTCCAGGTTCCCCGTTGAACAACGCGCTCCAGTGCAGCGAGGGCCGTGTCCCGCGGGAATTGTTGCACGAGCTGAATATCGGGGAATAGAAAAATAAGAAAATAGAAATTAATTGGGGACGATATTTGGAAGAAAGTAACACGTGAATTTATTGGGAGTATTTATAAATATAAATAGTTCCACCAACCTTCTCCGCCGATGTAGGACGCGTGAAAAGAAACGAGAAGCGGTCCGTCAGCTGCGACAGGGACGAGAAAGTCTCCTCCTGAAAGAATTGATTTATCGATTACTTTTGAAATCGATTTATCAATCGATTCTCACATTCTGCTTCAGGAAGCCGACGACTCTCTTGAGGTACGCGTCGTCGATGCCGGGCTCGATTGCGGGTAGGTCGCGAGCGAGGCGAGCGCTAGAAGACGAACTATTTTGCTTACATCACGATATATTTTAAAAAATAAATAAATAACAAATACATTCAAAATAATTTTAATTAAATTATACCGAATAAGAGGAAGCAGCTGCTCGTCGCAGGCTTCCCGTATAGCGGCACCCCCGTAGAACGTGAGCGATTCGGAGTCGAGCTGAATTACGTTAATCAATACGCATTTATTGATATCTTTTTATTTATTGATAATATTAAATCTACGAAATCACCATAAGATTCCTTCTGCCGATGAGGTTGACATCGAAGCGCTCCACGAGTTCATCGAGCGAATACAGTGTCGTGGGTTCGAAGTCGCGAATACCGCTGCCATTCCGTACCTGAACTTCCAGCAATCACCAATAGTAGAACTTACTATATATACTGGACTTACGGTATATAGTAGACAATGCGATAGATAAAAAATGGACACAATAAACGCACAAGAAAGTTGAGTACGGCCTGCGGGAGGACTCCCATCTGAACATCGTAGAAGGAGGCAAAGGCATCCTGCAAATAACCGATATCAAAATGAAATCGATGATCGACATTTAAATTAAAACATTGTATCCCCGCAATCTTGCCTTATCTCGCTTGCTCAGCTTCTTCTTGCCATCGCGCGTGATAAGAGGGAGATGGGCGAATCGCGGGGCACGCCAAGAGAAGGCTCTGGAAGGATTCGAATAAAATCCAGTGATTGAACTCAGTTAATTATTGATTTTCCGAACACGATGAGACCGCTTACTTGTACATGAGAACGTGCTTGCCCGTCGATGAAAGCCACTCCATGCCGCGGATGACGTCGGAGATCCTGGAAAAAATAGAGAAATATCGATTTTTCCAAAGTCGCGGCGCGTAAGTCCGTACCTCATTGTGTGGTCATCAACAATGTTCGCCAGGTGATACGTCGGGAAGCCATCGCTCTTCAGCAGCACCGGATCGGATTCCTCGAGGTGCTGCGTTACTGGACCGAAGACGGCATCCTGGAATTTCGATTTTAAACGCCCCCTGTCGATCGATATAGATTGATTAATCACCTCAAAGTGCACGTTCTGGTGGTCGAGCACGAAGCGGATGACGTGCTCCTCGCCATTTGCTGCCCTCGCTCGCCCGTCGGCTGCTGAGATGGAACGACATCTGGAATAAGAAATCAATATTATCGACTCAATAAGCTTCCCTCACCTCCGGTCATACATAGGGACGGTGCCGTTGCGAGCGGCTTCTTTTCGCAGCAGCTCCAGGCGCTGGAAAGTGCTATCATTAGCGATCCCGTTTCATCGGGCCAGATTAGGTTTGAACAGTGCCAAAAAAAAGAAAGCATTTACCTACGTTACGTTTTTAACGCGCTAGATTTGGCTAGAATTGTGACAAAGATAGGAAAACATGCTACCTGCGACGTGCAGAAGCATCTATACGCCGCTCCCGCATCGATCAACGCCTCCGCGTGCTCTCTGAATGCAGGTATAATAATGCATTTATGACTCTTCGAAATTTGAGACGACGCCGTGATCCCATGAGTTCATTTTTTTCAGAAAACAATTGGCATAAAAACGGGATTGATTTGCGCTGTGCTCCCTCATTAGGAATACTTCGAAGGAAAGCTACTTACTTGTACAGAGGAAGGCGCTCGGATTGTGTATAGGGGCCGGCTGGTCCGCCCTGAAGAGAAACTGTTTATATACATCACAAAGCAAGAATACCTCACCTTCCACGGATCCTCGTCGCTTTGCAGGCCGTAGTGCGTGAGAAGCGAACGGATCTGAAAATACATTTACCGCATATTTTATCTTGGCTAGCAATAAAACCGTGCTTCCAGTCAATGTAATATTCAATAAACAAATACCCTGTCGGCACTTCCTTCAACGAGCCGTGCCCTGTCGGTGTCCTCGATTCGGACTATGAAAGTCCCGCCGGTCTTTTTGGCGCAGAGGTAGTTGTAAAGTGCCGTCCGAAGGCCTCCGAGGTGAAGCTCTCCTATAACCAAACATAAAAATACATATATTCTTCTATCATAAAACAAAAATAGAAACATATTCTTTAAAGATACCTGTTGGAGATGGCGCGAATCGGACGCGGGCCTCGCTGCCGTGATCATGATGGCTGCAGATGCAACGAGTCGCCCGCCGCGGCAACCACCCTACTCGGCCTGCACTAAACACCGGCAGCATCTCATGGAACAGTGAGGCAAATCTGCTGGTTGCAGATCCGTGAAAATAAAAGGAGCGGCGGTCTCGAAAAGAACACCCTGGCAGCCATTGTAGGAGTCATTCGAATACCGTATGCATGACGTGGAGTCCACCCGGGGCATGGGAATTACCGGGAGCTTGCGGTGGATTCCTTCGTATTTTTTCGCTTTATTTCACTCGTGGGATTTTGTGTGGATGGCTTAAGTTCTCTGCAGATGTCGGTCGATCGTCTCTTCGAAGTTCGCAACGCCTTCTATCTCGGCAACTACCAAGCGTGCATCAGCGAGGCTCAGGTTCGGTATTATCCATTTTAATTCCAGAAAGATGGAAAGCCATTCACCTCTAAAATATTCTTCAGAAAAACGCCACGTCCGCTGAAGAGAAGGCCGCTCGCCAGATCTTCCTCTACCGCGCGTACATCGGACAGAAGAAGGTAACTCTTTGATGGAGATCAAATATTTTTATACACGAACTTTGAAAGATAAAGCCCAAGTTCTAATAAATGTCAGGGATAACAGGAATGACAAAAGAAGTATTTAGAGCAGTGCACAAAGGGTAAATACATATATGCCTCGTAAAAGGGGAAGGCAAGGGAAAAGAGTGGTGACACGCTGTTTTGCCTCCCGGCTCAAGTAAGAAAATTGTTCTGAAAAAATTGTACATCTCAATTGCCTTCAAGGTGAACATCGTGTTGTCGGAGCTTCCGGAGAGCACCGTGGACCCCGCCCTCAAGGTAAATTATTATTATTTCTATGTATTTTATTTCATTATTTCAATCACAAGATAATACTTTCGAGAAAATTCTGAATTCTCTCAAGATTGTTACCGGGTTGCTGACGAAAAAAATAGAACAATTCAGGCCGTTCGCCGACTCGCCGAGTTCCAAAATCCCGCGAAGAAGGCCAAGGTTTGTACATTTTTCTTTACTTCGTAAAATAATTACTTGGCCAAACGTGTGCAAAGAATGTCATAGCTAACAATAAGAAAGCGTGACAGTTTCCGCTTTCATCCATAATTTTAATTAGCGATTTTCCATATTTTTTACGACCTTTTCTATCGGGAAAGTTGCAGGTCCTCTCCGCCATCGAGGCCGAGCTCTCCTCCGGCACGGCATCCAAGGGCGAGACGTACATGCTGCTGACGGCCACCGTTCTCCTCGATGCGGACGTATGTTTTATTCGTTCTAACAATTAGAATAACGTCTATCGAAATACACGAGGACTTGCTTCTAATTCCGACTGCGATCGAGTACGATTGTTTGAACCTGAATGTCAACGAGCACCTGAAGGCGTGTCATGAGCGGGAGTAGGGAGAATTTTTATGAGACGCTCTGAGCAGAGCTGAATTTCGCGAAATCACCGATTTTGAATTTTGTATCGATGATGGAACTTACGGATACGCTGAACACGCCTGCAATACCCACAATTTCGGGAACAATATTCATTGAAAAGTAGATTGATTTCTCGAGATATCAATTGATTTTTAAATATCTGTATCTACAAACTTCCAGAAGCCCGAGGAGGCCCTGCGCGCTCTCTACGAGTGCACGTCGATCGACTGCCACGCAGCCACAGTGCAGACTCTTCTACGCTTGGACCGAGTGGATCTGGCGGCGTAAGATTGATCGATTTATTGATTTTTTTAATTTATCGATTTCGGATAACTTCGGAAGGAAAGCGAACATTGCAGAAAGGCACTCAAGAAAATGGCGGAGATCGACGAGGATGCGACCATCACGCAGCTGGCGACGGCTTGGGTCAATCTGTCTCTTGTATGTAACTACATTATTTTAAATTAAAATTAATCAATATTGATTTTTCGCGATTCGAAAAAAAAGTTTCCGGAATTTTGTTCCATATACAAGTAATTTCTTCAGGGCCGCGAGAAGCTCAAGGATGCCTTCTACATCTATGCCGAGATGATTGATAAGGTGATATTTTAGTTGCATTCAAATGCACTTTCCATGATCCGTAATCGATAATCGATAAGGTGATGTTTTAGTTATTTTCGAAAATTTGCTTTCAGTACGGCGAGACGCCGCTGCTACTCGTCGGCCAGTCATCCGCCCTCATCCTCCAGGAGAAATACGAAGAGGCCGAGAAGCTTCTCCAGGTACGCACAATTTGCCCTTCTGCTAATAGGGCCGAAAAGAGTTTTTTTCGTCGTGTGCGTTGAAAATAATTAAAACTGAGAAGAAAATTATTCCTCCCATCGAATTACTCTTTATCACTGCGAAAGAAAATCGACCAGACAAGTTTCCCATGACGTTTGCTACAGAATTTATCTATTCCCTGATTCTGATTGGCCGCTTCCTTGTCAATTTCGCTTTAGCACAGGGCCTTCACACAGTCAATCGGGGCATGATTTATCAATCGGATAGAATGGCCTAGTGGATGGCTACACCAAATCGGGTAAAATTAAATCCTACGTCACGTACACTATGGGCAAAAGGCGGCGAGAAGGATGGGTAAGAACGCATAAAATACACAAAGAAATGTGAATTTATAAAGAGCGAAAAAGCGATGCAGCCTAAAAGCAATATATCATTGGCCGCATAAAATCTAGATTGAAATATTGCTAAGCTACTCGGCGTATAACCATGAAGTGTTCGATACCGGAATTGGAAATAACTCGACACATTAACAACGAAATAAAGATATTAATTGCTGCTCAATATATTAGCTATTGATTCGCACTAACAGTGGGGTATTGCGGCGATGGAATTCTCACTTTTTGTAGGAGAAAAGGTCAGCGTACGTGGAGGAGGGCTTAGGACGGGAGTCATTGGCGGTGTTCTTGAGGGGGTTGGAAATAGGCGCTTTAGGGAGTGGGACAAAGCTCGGATCTAAAGAAGCCGAGAGAGGTTCGGTGGGTGAAGAACAGTGCTCGGAGCTAGGCTTGTTTGATTCAGAAGGGTGATCCACCCAGGACTCCTTTAGATTTGAATTGATGAATGTGCGCGGGAAATTGGGCGAGTCGTCATGATGGGAAGAGATCGGAGAAGTAGCATCGGGCTGGGAATTATTCGCTTGAAGGCCACGGGGAATAAAGGGCTCAGCATCGGGGTTGAACTTATGTGCAGAAATGGCAGCAAGCGGAGAGGAGGAAAGAGCAGTGGCGGAGGAATCGCGCGAGGAGACGTGTGATGAAATACCGTTGTAAGGGTAGGAGCCATCGGGGAGACAAAGACCGGCATAAGGAGACGAGGCAGTGTAGGGGTCAGGGGAGCTACTGTAATGCTCGTCGTGAGTCATGTACTCGTGGACTGGGTAGAATTCGTGGCTAGGACCGTAGTATAGAGTCGGGTCGTGAATTGAGAGATTGGCCATTTGATTAGCAAGAAAGTCAGGGAGTTGCTCTGGAGGGCCATAAGGGGTGTATTGAGGATGGTAGGAGTACTGGCCCTGCAGGTATGATGGGTACGGCTGATCGTATGCAATGTAATCGGCTTGATAATAATGGTGATGATGATACGAGGGGGCATAGTTTGTAGCGCCGTCATATGGCAGATGCGAGGGAGGATAGAAGTACGGAAGGGGATGAGAGGAATTCATAGCGTCCTGATAAGGCGCGAATGAGGAGTACAGAGGAAGGGTGGTAATGGGATACGAGGAATGGCGGGAGTCGACCTCGGGATCCACGAAATTAACCTCGTTAGCTGGAGTCGGATTCGCGCCATCCCCGTTCTTCATTAGTGCAGCTCCGTTTTCAAGAACTTCGTGGCATTCTTCGTCCTCTGTTTCGTGGGCACCGATCGATACCGGATTTGACGACTGCAAATCGATTGTTAGCTTGGGGAAATATTCGAGAATTAATTGATTTGGGGGGTAGGCTCGCCTGATCGGCATCGATCGACGATTGGGCGAGCGGTTCGGGCAGGATGCTGTTTCGTTGCTGCTCTTCATGTGGCAGGAGCGTCGCGGTGCCACCGCAACTACTATCCATGGAAGTACCCATTGTTGGCCTCTTTACATCTGTAACAGGAAGATAATGGATGGCATGCCAGACATAGTTTATACAGAAGAGAGAACGCGCGCGCAGTCAAATGGAGGAGTGATTGGGAAAGGAGCGAAGAGAGGGGGAAGAGGAGAGGGCACGGCGAGGCGAAATAAGCAACGCTTACGCACCCTGCACTCTCTTCCCTGGTCGTGCTCTCTCGTCCTGGCGACGCAGAGAGCGCAGTATTGTTGGGTACGTGAAGAGGAGAGGGCAACGATCCTACATAACTCTGACCGCCTATGGTTCTCTCCTCCACTCTCCGTCTCTCAGCCTTCCAGATTAGATCGAGGCTACAAGGAGAAAAGGGTCGAGGGCTGTGCTCTAGGTCTCTTGCTATAGCTGTCTATCTCATGGGTAGAGAGAAGGGAAGAGGTGATTTCGTTGACTTTCGAAAAGATAGTTCTGCTGACTAATCGGGGGAGTAGACTACTAAACGACGAGAGGGCTCATACTATCTATGATGACTAACAGCGGGATGTATGGTGTGAGTTCCGGAACTACGGAGGATCGACACTCTAATCGCGTCCAGACAGTGAGAGGGGCTATCAAATGGAAAGAGGAAGTCCGGGCAGAACGCTATCTTACAATTAGACGCGATTATAAAAAAGTGGACCACAATTATGTATGGCGACTAACCGTGACGTGTATGCTATGAGTTCTATATTGTTTGTCTGAGATACGGCGACACTAACAGGAAGAGAACAGACCGAGCGGAGCGCTAAAATAATAGATCTTGAAAACGTAATAATACATGAGGAGCACTGACACGCTTCATGATGACTCTAAACAGCGAATGATGTAACGCGGTCACCTGGCTCCGGATACTACGTCATGATACCTAGAATTGTTTACAATTTGCCCCCACAGCTATCGGACTCGCGCACGTTTTGGTCGGAAGGGATAGCTCTTTTGAATTTAGAGAGTAGACGTCCACAAGGGTATCAATTTTCCGTTAGGCTATACGCTGTTATTTCCGCCAACTCTGTAATTATGTTGTGGAGGAGGACCCGAGTAACGTCTTGAAATGCTACCAAGTCAGACCCATTTTTTTCTACGGGGCTGAAGTGGCAAATTAAAAAAAAATGCACCTACCCTTCATAATAACTTCTTGTATGGGAGGTTCCCATCACGCTGTCATCCGGGATGGAAAGATTACAGAAAAAATGGCGGTTCTGACAATGATAATAAAACGAGAACAACGGTGCAGACGACGGCGAAGCAAATCCGCCTTGTATTTCAGCACTCTGGGTTCTGACCTGTCGGACGGCGAGAGAAATCAGATTTCAACAGATAGAGAACAGTTTGCACGGAACCTTTTATTTAGACAGACTTGGTTCGGCGATAATAACGGGCAGAGGTGGCAGAGGGGGGATAGGGGGGGCCTATCCTTTCTAGAGTAATGGGATGAGAAGGACGGGGAGGGCCTCCAAGCACACACAGAAGAGATTGATTGCACTGCCTGCAAAGGGGAACGATGAAAAAGGGGGAAGCGGCCTGGCCACCACGCCACGTCCTCACTGTCTCCAAGCCAACACTGCAAAAGGCTCACGAAGGGAAGGAGGAAGCAAGGAATACACGTAAATACACGGGAAAGCAGTCTGCGATAGTGTATGGAGTATTGTCGGGGACAAATCGATCCGATGAAATAAACGCAGTAGTGACTTTCTGTTATCAAAAATCGGCTTAAATCACCTGTAGTCAACATGTTCGTTGGGTTTATTTTTATTGAAAACGCGCACCTGATACAATTATTTACATTAAAATAAATGTTGCATGTATAAAAAAATCGTTCGTGTTTAAAAAAATATAAAGTGATGAATATATTATCCGGTCCAGTTAATCATGCCAAAGGCAGGAATATTAATCTCTCTAATTGCAGAAGGCCCAGGAGCGCGATGCCAACTACGCCGATGCCATGATCAACATGGTCGTCGTCGCCGCGCACACGGGAAAGGGACCCGAGGTACGGTATCTATGGGCAGGGGTATACTATCCTCTGGCCTAAACCGCGGTGTCGTTAGCCATGAGTGCGCTACGGGGGAAACGGTAGTATAATTGTAATCTGGATTTCCTGTGGTTGTGTTTTCTTTTAGTGTGAGCAGCTCGCTGAATAATCACTTCTGACTCTTCACTCGTGATTTATGAGCCTGTTACGGAATCGAATCACGTGGAATTTAGTACTCGAAAGTCAACAATATTATTTGCAGGTTGTCAACCGTCTGATCGCAGGGATGAAGGATGCCCACCCCGCCCACCCGTGGACACGCTCCTTCGTCGAGCGAGAGGCCGTCTTTGATGCCATTGCCATCGAGAGCAGCGCGTGAGTTGGCACGATGCCAAGTATTCTTGGCACATTGCCAAGCCTAAATTATGCCTTTGCCTATAGCCTCCATTGTTCCGTCATCTTGTGAATAGTTGATGAAATTCCACGCAATCCTTATATTCTAATCTAAAAATACGCTAATATTTGGTGAGGTATGGCTATGATTGTACGAAAATGTAATTTATATTTTTACGACAGTATTTGTATTGTGATATAACCCCTGATTTGGCTGAGAGATAAAATGTTTGGGATTTTACTCTTATTTGTCGTGCATTTCAGTATAATCTTTTCAACTGCCAATTTTATAAGGTCTTTATGCAAACCACAACTACAAGAAACAGGCGACCGAAACGTCGGCTAGCAAAGTCCAGTTCTGTCGTCTTGTTATGGTTATCGGCATTTTCGAGGGCAGCGTTTTATTTACATGCGTGTCGTGCTGAAAAAATATGTCATAATAATATAAATAAAAGAAACTAAATTTTAAAAAATCAATATTTATACCTCTTTCAACACGACGAAATTTGCGAGAGAGATAAACAAAGCGCGGAGTCGCAATGCTTAGACGCCTTCCGAAGAGCGATCAGAATTGACCCCCGCCTGAAGTATTTATAATATATTTAAAATATTTATAAATCAACAAGATGAAAATTTATTCCGGCGAAAAGTGGTGTAGAGAATACGATCTTTTCCTATTGGTAGTTCGAAATAAAGGTGATTCAGGCTATCACCCGCATCGATAATTCTGTAGGTAATGAATGATAAAAAAAATCAAACCTTATGGTCGAAGTTGGGCCTCTTGGTCGACTCGATAAGACGCTCGCTTTCCGTTTTGAAGAGATTCTCAATCTGGAAATGGGGGATTAAAGATCAAAGACTGAACTACAAAGATCAAAGATCAAACTATAAGGATCAAAGATCAAACTACAAAGATCAAAGACTAAATTGCAAAGATCAAAGATCAAACTATGAATATCTCCGACCTCCTCCATGTTGCATCCTTTCGTCTCGGGGATGCACATCAAGTAGTAAAGGAAGCCGACAATCGACAGTCCCGCGTAGAGGAAGAAGGATCCTGCAGCGAAAGGATACCGTAATCCTTTCTCCAAATATCGCAAACTCATTACCGTAAACCTTTTCCCGAATGTCGCTAACTGATCATTTACCCTGTTTGGTGATCTTCTCCGTGATCGTCAGGAAGGTGAGAGATACGGCGAGATTGAAGACCTGATCAAAGATCAGAGTTCAAAGACCAAAGTTCAAACTACAAACCCAGTTGGTGAATGTCGACAGGGAGACGCAGGTTGAGCGCGCCCACAGCGGATAGATCTCGGCGTTGTAAACCCACGGCATAGCTCCGACTCCTGGTAAAGATCAACGATCAAAGAGCAAACTACAAAGTTCCTAGATCAAACTACAAAGTCGGAACAAACCGAATGCAAAGCCCAGCAGATAGAAGACCATCAGCGCTATCGGAAGCCACGTGTACCTACAATGTGGGGTGTACTGTAGTTTCAGAGGAGGAGAGGAGGGGAGTGAAGGATGTGGAGAGGAGAGGAGATAAAAGATCAACCTACAAAGAATAGGAGAGGGGAACGAGAGCGTAACGGAAGGATAGGGGGAAGAGGAGGAGAGATGAGCGGTGAAGTGGAAGAAGAGGAGGAGAGGAGGGAATGAGAGGAGAAGAGGGAGGCGGGGTAGACGAGGAGAGGAGGGAAGGAGAAGAGACTGGGAGGTATAGTCGGCGGAATAAACGTTCCGGACAATACGCGCATCGCCCTGCGATCTCTCTCCAATGCTCTCTCGTTTCTCTAACAGCCAGACAACGAGAGAACAGTGGAGAGAGATCGCAGGGCGATGAGCGTATTGTCCGGAACGTTTATTCCGCCGGCAATAGCTCACTTGGTGGAGCAGGCCTTGGAATCAAACGCAAACTCGGCCGTCCCATTGACAAGCATCCAGTCGTACGCGCACGCTCCCACGGCGCTCTTGAGCTCATCTAGGAA
>JACMIG010000706.1:0-26135 GCA_014805385.1 Levipalatum texanum
CGCCGAATCGACACGACAGCAGATGCACGGAGAATGCCTCCACCAAAGAGCAGTGTCAAGTGTACGCCCCCCCCCCCTTCCCTGCCCCAGGACCATTCCAGATCCAAGGAGGACATCGGGTACACGGCCGTCTGCACCTGCTCCACCACTCACGGTATCTCTATCCACAATGGTGTAATTAACGTCGTCACATGATCATACGCCGACGATTACTACACCACTATGTTACACCTTTCCGATTGCGGCTTCCCGTATCTGCGTGATTCGATAAGAAGAGACCTGCATGCCCTTATCCAGCTGCCTGGGAGGGTGAGGCCGAGGGGCGGAGGGGAGGGGAGAATGGTTGCAGGCTCGATCGGAGGGGGCCTCGACGTCGTGGATGGCGGTGGTGGCGTCGTTCGCCGTCCCCGTCCTTCTCACCGTCATCAGTGTCGCTGTCGTCATGCTGATTCGATACAGAGACAGCCAAGGTGCCTCCTCCCCCCTCCCCCCTCGAGAAGACCGTCAGTGCTCTGCGTCAAAGTCACCAAAGATATGGAGGTATTCAAGGAGTTTCTAGCAAGTGCTACAGCTGTATGAATCATGTTCACAATACTACACTGAATCCACCACACTCAACTTGTGCAGCCATCATCGGAAGACAAAACTCAGACTATCCGAGCGTAAACCATTTAGGAAGATAAAGTAAATTTGCGACAGCTAGCATTGATGATGCTTCAATTATGTATATTTTACCTCTGTAAAATTGATAACGGATAAAAGAATATCAGTATTCCTCAGAATCAGATGGTCACATTTGAGAACTGTTGTAGACACCGTCATTTAGCTAGTCGAGGAACAATCTATTAATCGGTTTCCAGACAACATTTTCTGCGCGGGAAGATCTCTCCACATCTTTGATCAGTTCTCGAGCTCGCGGATAGGTGTCCTCCTTTCTAGTGTAAATGATTCTGATCCAATGAACGTTCCGTTAAGGTTGTACTCTACGACGATGCAAGTAAAGCTTCTACGGAACGAGTGAGCTTTAAGGATTTCGCAAATGATGAGTCTCGTTGAGGAATGGAGTGGAGGAGTGGATGATGATCGAGATGCAGGGCGAGATCATCAATGGACGACCATTGGACGGAGAGATGATCTGTATGGCTGAACATTGCTCTCTCCCATCCTGCTATCAATGCTTTACAGGTAACATCGGATGGCGCAAGGACAACAGCGAGGCCCTGATGCTCATCGGCAACCATCTGCTGGAGGGGAAGGTTCATCCTTCTCTTTGCTCTCGTTTATCTCTTACAGATATCCAAGCTGGAGAAGCCTCTGCTTGTCGCTGCCACGGAAGAGAGAAACGGCAGGAAAGAGCTCGTTGTGGACGCTGTCATCAGGTACGTTCTACTTTTCTATCTCGGCCAGTTATGTAGTCATGTCTCGTGCTGTCTACATAGAGGACCTGGACTTTGAAGGCGGCGATTGTTGTTCAAACTGCGTCCCAAACCTATCGTCACCAAGCAGCTTGTAAAGAAGGCCCAGATCGAGAAGATGACTGAGAGCAACAAAGAAAACTGACAAGAATATTTACTGGTACCTAAATTTGCGTGTATGTACAAAGACCCTTTCATCAATAAATTATCTTCAGTACGTTTTACATGCTGTACATACACGATCACAACCTGCACACTTTGAAAAACAGATACGTTGGCATACTCTAATATGGCGAAAAATTAAAGCGGTGCATGAAATGTGTCTTCCGCGTAACCTGACCCCGCTTTGAACGCTAGATTGCCTTTTTGGAAACTCGAGCACCTACTTTAAAAATACAAATACCTTTGATTTGAAATGATATTCGGAATGTTGCAGAAGAGATTCTTAAAGCAGGGCGTATACTCGCAATCAGTCAAATCGGATGAGTGTCTTCTGATTAGGCACATCGGCAGGGCACTTCTCCTCGAGTGTCACTCGTTTGTATGCGTAGATGATGTCGACGAGGGCGTGGATTATTGCTGCGTTGTAGAAAAGAGTGACGCCGAAGAAGAAGTTGGCGTTGCCGCTCCCAGACACCAGCCAAAGATACCACATGACAGGCATGAGCACGATGCAGACGCAGAATGTGCAGCCCATGACTAGGGGAAAGCGCATCGCTAAAAGGACACGCGCAGGTCATGGAAGAGAGAGGTGCCTCACATCGAAGGTACTTCTCTTGGATGATGGGTAGGAGGGCGAGTGGAATGGCGGCATCTGTGAGAGTGGGATAAGGTACGAGGACTGCCAACAGGGCGAGAGACACCAGCAGATGGAGATGAGGACACTTCCTGAAGGCAAGGGAATAAGCTCTGCAGGCATTTCGAAGAAAAAGAATACAGTCAAATGGAATACCGTAGTGTAATAGCAAAAGGAACGATGTAGACGAGGGCATGCAGCTGGAAAAGAATGATGAAGAAGTCGTAGAAGTGAACGAAGATCTCGACGAAGAAGTACCAATACAGGCCCACGTTGGGCGTCTGATCTGCTACGGTAACTCTGCAAAGAGATGTGTCATGTCGGCAGTAAGGATAGCATCACTTACGCGAACCAGTAAGTGTGTTTGATGAAATCCCAGTTGCCTCCATTAAGCACGTAGTTGGTGGCAGTGAATATACCCAGGAGTACAGCAAACATGGAAACGGCCAAGACTGCAAAAGTGTGGCATAATAAATATCATAAGCACTTAGCATCTTGCCCTATTCTTTCTATAGGGGAACTCACATCTTACACGAGGCAGGTTTGTAATAACGGGGGCGATGAGAGTGATCGGGAAGAGTGTGAATTGTGTCCACAGGGAGAGAAGACCTACGCACAGTAGCCAGCGCCCTGGCGGAGAGTCGTAGAGTAATTGTCTTCTCATGCGTGAAAACGAACCTGCGAAGAGCGTAGCAATGAAAATACAGCAGAGGAATGCGTAGAAGGATGAGAGGGAGAGGGCAGCACAGGAAGCAGCTGTTACGGGGTTCAGAAGGTACCTGCAGAGACTTATTAATACGCCTGATGTGAGAAAACGTATATCTAGGGACCGCAAAGTGCCAAAAAAGCGTCTGGAAACCAATTTTCTGTTTTTCGGCCGATTATTGCTCGACCCCAGTACACGTTCGAGATTCAGTTGAGTATGGATCTTAGTAAATCGACTATGCTCTACAAGGTGCGAATGCTACCGTATACGGTATATCACAATCCGATTTTGACAAGGCACTTTTTTCGGCATCAAGAGGAAGACCCACCACTTGTAGACTCGCGATGTGGCATCTTTCGCAGAGCAAGATGAATCTTTGACGAGAAAACGATGGGCAGCTCGGCAGAGCAGGAATGCATTCACCACGTCCATTGCCTGACGAGATATTGAATGGCAGTGTCCCCAATCGTACAGCTGAGACAAGACGAATGACTTACAACGAAGCCACAGAAGATGTGCCAGTCACTGAATTGAACAACGAACCGAGCTCCCAACATCATTAGAGGAGTCTGCAATACGGATATCATATCTGCGCTAGTGAACGGGAAGACTTACGACGTGAACTCGATCGCCGGAATAGGCCGAGCCCGTGAGCGAGTCGAGGGCAACTCCATCCTGCAATGCAACTTCGTACACTTCTCTCGAAATTTCGCCGGGACTTTATCTAGTGGCATGTTTTCTCACCCTGACTCTAGTCCAGGAGGTGAAGGGAGTGTTGAGTTCTGGCCTCTCAGCACACCATCTCTGCCACGACGGAGAGAGGAACAGGGCGAGACGCATGCTCACTCCCACCAGGAGAATACTGGAATGACTAGCTCACACGTGCTACGCAAGTAATACCACTGGATCTTGTGAGGATACTAAAAACTTGCGTGAAATTGTCGAAGAATCCGGGTGGTGCGGGGGAGTCAGACTTGTCACTGGATGAATTTCCCGAGGGCTTCATCGGCATTGCATTTGATTCCCTTCGCTTTGTGTCTGAAGTGCTCAGGTGGATAGAACAATACATACAACAGGACTCACATTGTTCGTGTTTGTCGCTTTCACTGCCTCCTTCGTTGCCATCCTTTTTGCCTCCCTTCTTCCGGCCCATCGAGAGTCCTCAAATATACCGTAATACTGCGAAGGTCTCGTGGCCTAATCACTGTTTCGAGGGTCTTGAGCTCAAGTGGACTGCAGCAGTGCAGCATTCTCATTTGAGTGAGAAAGGGAATGGGGCATGGTAGGCTTCTCCATTGCCCTTCCTGGTTTCCTCATGGCGACCATGGGCTGGTTCTCTGGCGGTACTTCAAACAGCCCCCGCTCCACCGATTATCCACAGTCCACTCTACTTCAGACTTCACTCGCTCTCCCTTTCCACCATTCCTAATGCATACAACTCTTACAGTGATGGGTAATCGATCGTCATCTGCCCGGATGCTGAGTTCGAAAGCACACCAGGAACCACAGATACTCCACTCTTACCAGGTACCTCCGCGAGGGCTTACAACCATCCACAAAGAGTTTGTCGCCGCATTTATGTAGATATTTACCAGCCATTGAATTTGAAGTATACAAAGATTTTCTAGACACGTAAGGACTACACCATAATGATAGCATGAAACATAGCAGTTAACAACATGTTTAGAGATCGTATTGGTCTAAAATAAATTTTTGTGTAAAGCAAAATGAATGTGTGGAAAGTTTAAATTTAAGAATGATTGAAGAATGAGGTATGGTGAGGAATACAGGAATTACAGAAGGTAATAATGAGGACAGTGTGGAGACACATGTCACAAGGAGGACACGCAAGTTGTGGAAGTACCGTAATGAAGAGGCTTCTTCCGAAGGTGACAAGAAAGAAGGGTGAGAGGAGGGAAGATAGTTCAGGAGCGGCAGATCAAGCACGTCTTCCACCACACTGCAGTCCTCATGCGAATGTGTGGATCGCGGCCGAAGGGGTCTGAAATGGAACGATGAATTAGTGGAAGCGAGATTCAGGATCGAGTACAACTCAGACTACGCCAATCGACCATGCGGACTCCATGAACATCAGACCGAAATTGTTCGATTCATGCAGTTCGGTCAGTACCATACTCCTGAATTCTTATGCTTCGCGCAAACCCATTCAACCAATATTTAACCATTAAAATAGTTTTAATGCACGAAATGCATGAGACAAATAATTTGCCTAGATGGCCTCGGGGTACCTGGTATGTGATGCGTCTTTCAACGGATAATATACATTTTGAGTTATGGCCAATTTGGACTCTCCCTCCAAGATCTCAATCGAGTGCGCGAGACTAGGACGAGCCCATCGGAGATTCAAAGAATTCGGAATGAAGACCGATTACTGGGATATGCTCGGCGAGGCACTCACAGAGACGATTCGGCAAGCCGGCCAGTTCCTTGTCAAAATAGACACACATTCAGGGAGTATCAAGGATGGAGAAGGCATCGTGAAAGTCTTCGGGCAGCCAATCTCCTCGTCTCTTTTCTCGTTGACCGAATTCGCGCAGGTTCCAATTCAACCATGAAACCTAATCAAATACACCCTAGGCTTTCTCCAACGTGAATCGTTCAGTTCGTTGGCACCAATACGTCCCATTCTGAAATCCTCATCATCAAGGTTGCTTCAATCAAGTCAGGAGAACGGTACTTCAACAGGGAAAAGGATCTGAATGGCAACCAGTCCCGAAAGGGCAGTCTCCGTCGTAAGGAGAGCGTCCGATTCAACCAAGGAAACAGGGAACAACGACAGGAGGGCGAAGCAAATGAACAAGACAATGGATTTGCCAGGGCGGGTAGGAGGGACAGGTCAGTAGACAACTTACTATCGATAACCATATCATTGGAAAGAAATGGTAATACGGATAAAAGCGATATGATTCGCTCGCGATCCGAAGTGGGGACGAGAAAGAAGCCTTTCGACTCCTTCCTCTTACCTACTGATAACAACCGAAACGTCATCGACTACCACGGCAGTCTTTCGAGATCCACCGAATATTTCGAGTTTGTACATTTTTGTATTCGGACAACGCCCAATCCAGCTACGAAAGCGATCAAGAGATGAGCGACCAAGGGAAATACACCGCGAAAATTTCGACACATCGAAAAGCCGGTACTCACGGTGATATCCTCGGACATGCTGATCTAACGCTGCTTTCATTCAGAAGCTCCCTTCATGTGCGACTCCAACTGCGCGGTGTCTGGCCACGTGGCTCGCAAGCTGCCGCGTACTCCTACCATCGACTTCCTAGCATTCAGCAGTTCCCATGGCGTATCGACCACTCCCTCCACCCCCACATTCACTGACCCATCTCGTTATTTCACGCAGGTGACTCTCATTCAAAAGAAGCGCACATATACTTCCAGAACACTGCTCATGGTGCCCTCTCACGGTATCACTCAATGGATTATGGATACCACTCAGCCGGCAGCCCCAGTGAGGGAGAGGCATCGACCAATACCCCGAGGTAAACTCTATCATCCACAGATGAATAATTTTGGAAATCCAGAGCACTTGCTATTCGCCAGTATTATTCCCGCCCTCCCGACCTTCTATATAACCAGCATCATGTGCCAGTTGTTGCAGAACAAATGTATACATCGCGTGGATCTATCAAGCCCTATATCTAATTACCAGTGCTCCGCCGGCCACGGCATGGATATTAATAAATTGCATACCTCGTTACTGCTCTTTTTCATTCGCTTCCCTCTCCTCCAGTCGTTGTCGTTTGAGCTCGGAGAAGAAACCTGATGTACTCATATTTATCATTTGGACAAATTCCGTATACGATGGAATTTTTTTTCAAATTTCGGAATATTCGGAAAGAATTTCCCTTCACCGATTTGGTGATCAATGTCTCGAGGTTCTACAGCCTGCGTATTATATTTTATTTTGGATCCAGTAAAAGCGATGTTGCCCATTCCGTGATAGCAATAATGATGCCGCCGTAGCTCACCGTGGATGTCACTGGCCGTAATGACTGCATTCGTCTCCGTCGCTCGCTTCATAAAGTCACCGAACTTGCGCTTCATGTTATTAACTTCTGAAGAGAACTGCTGCCAAGTGGTAGAAGCAAAGGTACCCGATAGGATGGCGATGGAGCCTTCGGGCCCTGCCTCCTTCACGAGCTCCCGCACAACATCTGCGTCCGTCAGTTCTTTGCATTGATCCATGTTTTCCTGGGGTATGTAGGCTGTAGGAGATGAGAAGAGAGAAAAGAACCTCAGTGAACTTAGCGAGAGGATCGTCGACGTCGTGAATCCAATCGACGCCGAGGCTGTCGTAGAGGTCCTGAGGAGAGCGGTTCGAGTGATTAAGAGGAGACAAACCTCGCATTTGGAGCAGTCACACAGTCGAGAGCGCCATGCCATGGACAGGAAGATCGACTTCGGCTCAATCTACAGGTCCGATCACATAGTCACGACAGAATTAAAAGCACAAACCTCAATCTCTGGCTTCGCAACAGTGCACTTGATAGCATCCTCCACAGAAGTGTGCAGGGCAACCTGAAAATAGATGCGCACTGTAAAATGAACCACTAGCATTAGTTCATTTAACCCTTATCATATTTTAACACTTTTCCCCATCATGTGTAACCAATGTGACCTAACAGGGAAGGCTGCACAAATGTCGTTCCTCAAATGTCGCTTGCTTAAATGACGATGCTCAAATGTTGCATGATCAAATGCCACCCCCCCCCCCACCCCCCACAGACACTGACGAGTTAGAAAATGGTCGTAGGTTATATCGGAAAAAGGTTACGATTTTCAAATTAAATTAAAATTAACTGTGATACGTAAAGTTAATAAATATAGCCAACTGGATCATACATTATGGAGGAAGGGAAGTTTAGCCGTGCAGTCTTTGCACGCCATTTCCGTCTCTTCTCCCTCTTTAGGTGTAGCATCGAGCTCAATGTGCTGCAAAAATGATGTGTCCATGTGAAACAAGGGATCCTAAGAACTTTTCAAAAAATTGTACTAAAGATATAATATTAAGCATGAATTGTAATGTTCATATCTCCAAGAGCATGAGATAGATATCCGACGCTGAGGTGAGCGTAACGAAAACGATGCAGTGCATGGGATAGAAGTAGTCAAAAGTACAAAATAACACCGGGGTGACATGATTTGATTTGTAAATATTTGAAAACACTCACAGGTGGATGGAACCAGTCTTCACAAACCACACACTGCAACATGTCCTCGTCGCATTCCTTCTCAGGGTCGGGGTAAGGCCTCTCGCAGACACAATATTTGTTGATGAAATTGTGGTTATATGAGTTGCGATCGTTGCTGCTCGGTTTGTCACCCTGAAAATAATATTGAACTAAAATTTTTTTGGCTTTTAGGTCTAGGGGGGTGAACATTAGAACGTTGGGACGCGCTAGGGGGGTGCACTTAGAAAATTTCAGACAGGCAACTATTTATTCACTGTATGTGAGTCAAAATGTTTAGTCCAAAAAAACTGCTTGCAAATCAGCCACACCTCGAATAGAGTGCACTTCTTCGCGAATCGCTCGTTTCCGCAATCGCATTTGAACCTGAAAATCCGATTTAAAATGATAAAAAAAGCTCCGTTCACCATCTAATTGTCTATCTACGTTAGCGAACGTTTCCAATGGTTGATAAAAGAAGCTGATTGTAGAACTAAAGACAACAAGTACCTTCTCTTGGTGTACAGCTCAACGAACTCGTGCCCATCGTGACAGTTAATGAGACATCCATAACACACACCTGAAATCGAGATATTAATCTTAAAACGCTCATTCGTGTAACTCACCGGCTGTTCCATTCGGCGTGCACGTGATGCAAGAGTAGAGTGCTTGTCGTGGCTTGTAGCCCTTAATCTCACACATATTCAGTATGTAGAGCAAATGTACCTCCGCAAAGGTGCAAGTGTTAGGATCCTGGGCTCCAAGCAGTAGTCGAGCTTCTTCATCTAATGCTTCTTCCGACTCGAGAAATTCATTTACCGAACAAAGCCTTTCCCCCGTTTCCTGAACACAAGTTTGAATAAAGACAAATTTACTAAACAAATGCACCTCATCATAGATTCCTCCTTCTTTTTCGCTCGTAGGAGCAGACTTCCCAGACGTCTCCTCATTCACTTCAGTGTTCGGCGTCTGGGACGGTTCGATCGTCTTGGTGACTTCCTCTTGTTCGTCCGCCATTATCGTCGCCGCCGAGAAGGTTACTGCCTCGTCAAACCTACATACAATTGACACTAGTTCTATTACAAACGTCAATAATCGGCTATCTTCATTGTCAACGCGCCAGTAGTGATCGAAATTCCATTCCGCCTCAATCATTTTCAATAACTTACGCTTTTTAGCGTAAAATTTAGCTGCGTGGAAAACTAGGCTGAGTATCATGATAATACCAAGCTGAAAGCGAGAGAGTGACAGACAACGAGAGAGTCGCCGCGAACTCTTGAAGACTGTTGTTTCATGACGTGTTTGAAAATTCGATTGAGTTGATTAACATCCTTTACGATTCAGATCCTGTCTGTCCCTGACGAGATGGAAGGCGGTGGAAAAGGACTGTCACTCGTGGCGCTCGAGCCCCCCAGCGAAATCACCTTCAACGGTTGGTTTTCGAAAACCTTTCATCACCGCGCCCTTTATGGGCTCTCATTGTCTTGTTATTATCCTATACTAATACAACAGGTCCCTTCACTGATGTGGTCACCTCGTACCTTCGCATCAGGAATCCTCACAGCAAGACCGTCTGCTTCAAGGTTGTCCTTCTAAAATTTTGCTCTATCCTAGTTTCCTAAGGTGAAAACAACGGCTCCGAAGCAGTACTGTGTGCGACCGAACTCTGGAGTTGTCAAGCCCGGAGAGGTCGCTACCGTCGCCGTCATGCTTCAGGTTTTAAAAAGATCTTTCACATCTGCGTTTATGCACAATTTTTGTTACCAATTGCTTGATTAATTTTCCATTAGAGAAAAAGTTCTGATAAGTAAGCTATCGAATAGGTTTTCAGCCCATCGATTCCATCCCAGCCGACGCGAGCAAGCACAAGTTCATGGTGCAATCCTGCTACACCCCCGCGGATGGAACGGATCTCGATGTCTTTTGGAAGGTTGTTTTTTACCCACTATTTGTTTTTAATGCTACAAATACAAATCAATTCTAGCCATCATAACGATTACGTCTCGTCTAGTGCATATGGATTTTCCGCACGGCGCTATTTTCTAGAGCATAATTGGCTGTTTAGAACCCGCTTTATATTTTAGAACGTGAACCCGGCGGAGCTGCACTACGGGAAGCTGCGTGTTCTGTTCGAGCCGGCTAAGGGCGGAGTGCAGAAGGCGTCTCCCTCGGTGGGTGACGACGCCGGGGCTGCTGGCGATTTCGTCTCCCCTGCTTCGTACATAAGAGCGGAGGCCGCATCCCCTTCCTCCACCACCTTCTCGAGTCCCTCTGGGGACGATCGTACCCGTAAACTGGAGCAAGAAGTGGATCGACTCACTCGCGAGAGGGCTGATCTACTACTGAAAGTTCAGGCTGCCAATGCTCGTGCCGCTCAGGCTGGCGGCGAATTCAACCTCCCTATGGTACAGGTATGTTTCTTAATCCCTACTTAAGGTCTCGACCCTAGGTAATCATTTTGGTCGAAACCATATTAGAATAAGTTCTTTTCCCAGCGTTTCCAGTTGTGGCAGAAGATGTTAGCGATGTAAATCTCTGCTTTATCCGAATATTCTCTTGTATTAAATGTTTCTTTGAAGATTCTGCTGATCGTTCTGGCTGGTCTTCTGGTCGGGCTAATCTTCGGAAAACTTTTCTAAAGAAGAATCCATCTCACGAGGACAGCCCATTCCCAGCCCCCACTGACCACCACTTTGAACTGCGATTGCTGCGTCCATGGCCGAATATCGAATCCTACATGGATGCTCCCGAGTCCCTTGTATTCGTAACTCCAACGATACATTATTCGCAATCTCTTAGCAGCAAACGACACAACATTCGAATAGTTGTCGCCATTTCGAAAAGTTTCGAATATTTTTCGTAAAGAGTGTCCTCGATCTTTGGTTGTCCCGCTGCTATATCCTGCCTTTGATTTCTCTTTATTGTGACCTCGCGAGTATTCGCGAACGCGGTCCCTGCCCGGTTTCACTTTCTGCCCCGTTCCTATGCTCTGTCTATTTATTCATCACATGTGGTAGCATATTGGCGGGCCGTTGGCCGCCTAGCTCACAGTAGGTATCCTGGTGTACAATTAGACACGCTGCGTTAATTCCTACTACGTAGCGTTAGGTGATCAATGCTAACCATGCTCCTTCCCATTGAGTTTATTGCCGGGGATTGGTAATGGAGTCGCTTCCGAATAGAGGATGCTTGTAGTTTGTCCCTGAAATGGAACTCTGGAAGATTTCCTGGTACATAGTCCCTTGCACTTTCCTTATTTGCACAGAATATTTTATTTCCTAATTATACACATCTTGCATAAACTTTAACGCCATACTTCTCGCGATTAAGTACCCTTCGGTTTGTTACCGAACCTTTACTTTGCATATTCATTTTTTTTATTTTTACGATCCTTCATATAGACCACGCACGCAGAAGAATCAAGATGGCTGCGAGACGCAAAGCAGAGCCGACGGCGGAGGATCTCTCCAACATCGAATTTGAGACCAGCGAGGAGGTCGACGTCTGCCCTACCTTCGACGCAATGGGACTCAAGTAAATTTCCCCTCTTCCATGATTTTACGGATCTTTTTAGTGAGAACCTGATCCGTGGAGTCTACTCGTACGGATTCGAGAAGCCTTCAGCTATTCAGCAGCGAGCCATCAAGCCGATTCTCAAAGTACAATTTTAATTTTCTCAGAGGAAGCGCATACGTATAATGTGCACTAACCTTATTCTATCGAAACTTCATAATTCGGTGTTCTAAGGGCCGCGACGTGATCGCGCAGGCACAGTCGGGAACAGGAAAGACGGCGACGTTCTCCATCTCGGTCCTGCAGTCACTCGATACGCAACTGAGAGAGACCCAGGCTCTCGTTCTTTCCCCTACTCGCGAGTTGGCTCAGCAGATCCAGAAGGTATCGCAAGGCGATATATATGTAGACAGATGATTCTTTAGGTCGTTCTCGCCTTGGGCGACTACATGAACGTACAGTGCCACGCGTGTATTGGAGGAACAAACGTCGGTGAAGATATTAGGAAGTTGGACTACGGCCAGCACGTCGTGTCTGGAACTCCCGGACGAGTCTTCGACATGATCCGTCGTCGGTGAGCATCCCATTGATAGGACTCAGTAGCTTCTTTTTATACAAGATCCATACCATTGTCTTTTAGCAACCTTCGTACCCGTGCAATCAAGCTTCTGGTTCTCGACGAGGCCGACGAAATGTTGAACAAGGGATTCAAGGAGCAGCTCTACGACATCTACCGCTACCTTCCGCCTGGCGCCCAGGTATATATTACGTCCTCTATTTCAGCCCTTACCCATACTTCAGGTCGTTCTCCTATCCGCCACTCTGCCTCATGAAGTTCTGGAGATGACGTCCAAGTTCATGACTGACCCCATCCGCATTCTTGTCAAGCGTGATGAACTGACACTCGAAGGCATCAAGCAGTTCTTCGTAGCTGTGGATCGGGAGGAGTGGAAGTTCGATACTCTCGTCGATCTCTACGACACCCTGACAATCACGCAAGCTGTTCTCTTCTGCAACACTCGCAGAAAGGTGGTGCATTTATTTGTCTTGAATTCTCCGCTCTGGGTCCACTAAATTACAATCATTTTGCTTCAAGAAAAGTTATCGTTGCAGTAGGATTAGTTGTTTACCACAGATCGGTGAGATAAATGTAATTTGAGTTCACTTATTTTTCTATTACAAATTTCTTCATTTTTAGGTTGACTGGCTGGCAGAGAAGATGAAGGAGGCCAACTTCACAGTTTCGGCCATGCATGGAGAGATGGAGCAGAAGGACCGCGAGCAGATCATGAAAGATTTCCGCGCTGGTCAGAGCCGTGTCCTCATCTCCACGGATGTCTGGGCTCGCGGTCTCGATGTGCCCCAGGTCTCACTCGTAAGTTCATATGCCATTCATTATCTACTTTCGATTCCACTTGCAAATAAGTTTAATGAAATTTTGATTCACTCCCTGCTTCAGGTCATCAACTACGACCTTCCTAACAGCCGTGAGCTCTACATCCACCGCATTGGTCGATCCGGTCGCTTCGGAAGGAAGGTACTTGTTCTCACTATGATTTTTTTACGAAATGAAACAATCTGCAGGGTGTTGCTATCAACTTCGTTAAATCGGACGATGTCCGCATTCTCCGCGATATCGAGCAGTACTACTCGACTCAGATCGACGAAATGCCCATGAACATCGCTGATATGATCTAAGGATTTCAACGTTTCCTTCTCACTCACTTCAAGTTATTCTTTGTGTTGTACCTTCAGAACAATCTAACTTCTGGGACGGGAATGGTTGCTTTTGAGATCTCTCAAACTGTTCCATCCCCTTTAATCAAGTATGAGGTGTCCTTTGAACACCTTGTATCACCACATTGTTATCGCCGTTTTGTTCTTGTTTTCCACTAATTATTGACCCAAGCACGCGGAACGATCCTTAAAATGTAGTCTTTACATGATCCGTTATTCTCTCATAATTTACATTCTGTCGTCAGGATTTTTGTACGTTTCACAAAATGATGTTCATTCGCAGGATGAAACTTTCGAATAAAATGTCTCATGGGAATTAAACACGCAGAGAAGCATCGTTCCGGTCACGGCCGAATGTGGTATCTAACAATTCCTTGAAAAGAGCAAAAGTTATGCTATTAAGTATTATGCGTGATTGTGGCATGATAATATACTAAAGAATCATAATATTCGGATTTTGGAATCAAAGCTTGCAGAGATTTACCTGCTTTCGTCGACCAATACAAGGGAATGAGCATGGAAACCATGAATAAATCATGACGCATTTCTCCGCTAGCTAACCAGGAATAAGCCGTCGTTTTCTCCAGAGTCGCTTATCACTCGCCTTAGTCACTGTTTACCACTGAGACGTGGCGTCGCTAAGGAACTTGATGCCATTTCAGCCTTGTCGATGGAGAGCCTAAGAAGGTGAGGGAGTCGCGCAGCCTCGAATACCTGCCCTGTCGAGGTCAGTCTCCTTGCCTACGTTTCATCGTGTAGGGCATTGCACCACGCTAGACGCATTATGTAGTATATATTTAAGCTCAGAGAAGAAACATAGTAAAGTAATATAGCTCCCGTTAAGATTTTAAAAACATTTGAATCCTTGAAGGGCATTTGTCACGCAATCTGATCTATTTGAAAACGCCGCACATGCCAGTATTGGACTTTTTAAAGCATTTATCTGGGCAGAGTGGTGTCAAATTTTCAATTGCAATTTATGCAGAACTCATTACTTGTGCAATATTCGAAATACTCTTCTTACAGGGTTATGAAGAGGGAAAAAACGCAGTGTTGTGGCCAGCGATGGTGCGTCGGCGACCCGTGCGGCATCATTTGCGCAGTGATTACATGGTTGGTAGTTTCTTGGGCTCTGTTTGACCGTATGTAAAATACTACCCGTTTTCCTACTACTTTAACCCGTAAACATTCGCCCGCAAGGGACCGAAGATCTGTAAATAAATGCTATCTTGGAGCTAAAATATGCAGCACCCTTAGGGTTTTCTGGCGATAAAAGCGGTACCCTCATGTAATAGCCCATTGTATTAGCTTCAAAACTAGCTATGGGAAAAGTCGCTATAACTTCGTTTTATAAACACAAATATCTGAAACACTATTTGGCGGCACCCTCCCCCTCCCCCCTCCAGCAAATACGATGAAATAGGATGTATTTATTCACCGCCGAAGATTAAGGCCACGACGATTTTTTTGTATGTTTGGCTCGCAAAATTTCGCCTACAATGTGGTCCAGCAGCCGGCTAGGCATTTTTCTACGCCTTTGAATACTGGCCAGTGGCCACTTGTTACTATTATAATATGGCTCGCTTCTGCAGGGGACTGGTGTTGTATGGAGAGGTGTGCGTAGTCTCCGTCATGATGTGGTCATGGGACGAGTACGCCCTGCATCAAACTGCCAACTTTCTGCTATTTCAAGTTCGTTGACCCCATCATTCAGCTCCGTACATTGTTTTTCTCTTTACAGTTTCTGGCTGTAATGGCACTGAGCAGCCATCTCAAAGTGGGTTTCGAATCATATTTGTAATAAACATTTGGCATTATAGACAATGTTGACTGACCCTGGTGCTGTTCCAAAAGGACTCTTGACAGAAGACACGATGGAGAGATTGGCAGAGATGACTACCGAGGTGAGTGACTGATCAATTCGCCCATCGCTTAGCGCTCTTCAGGTAATCATTCGGTGCCAGAAATGCTGCAGCATGAAACCCGATCGAGCACATCACTGTTCTGTATGCGAGAGGTTCGATTTGCTACTTGATTCTAGAAGCTCAATCCCCTCCTTTAAGGTGTATCCGTAGGATGGACCACCACTGTCCGTGGGTCAATAACTGCGTCGGTGAGGGAAACCAGAAGTACTTCGTTCTATTCACGGTACGCAACTCGATTCTTCGCAAGGAAGTTCTCTTGTAGTGTTATTTTCGACCATGATTTCAGTTGTACATCTCCCTTCTCTCCCTACATGCGTTATACTGGGGTATCTGGCAGTTTGTTCTATGCGTAGGGGAGGAATGGAGGGGATGCTCCGCATTTGGACCTCCCGGAACGACTCTCATGCTGGTTTGATTTTTGTACAGTGCGGGCAAAAACGTGTGAATTCGAGTTGATGTTGTAACCATTTCAGATCTTCCTCCTCTTCGAGGCCATTCTTTTTGCGATCTTCACTTGTGTCATGTTTGGGACGCAGGTCTCATCAATCTTCTCCGATGAAACGGCGATTGAGAGTCTCAAAAACCAACGGTTCGTCATCCTTTTCCTACTTATTATTCTCTTGACTCTCCTTTCTGACTGCAGAGCAAGATATCGAAAGGGAGTGGAGATGGGACAGAAATTGATGAATTCGCTGACAGCGAGGTAGATTCTGATCGAGCACTCCAATCCACGCTCACTCCCGTTCCCGCGACACCCACTTCTATATCCGCCGCTTTGTGACCCTCACTGTTTGACCGTTTGCTGGCGCTTCCGAATACTTGGCTTTCTCTCCCGTGTGAAATGCGGTTGCCCGTTATCCAATAGTGATTTCAGTGATTCGACGGAGCAGCACGCAAGAAACGACGGATGGAAGAATCTGCAGCTGGTGTTCGGTGGCCCATTCTCCATGCGGTGGCTCTCTCCCTTTTCTCCTCCCTACCGATTCCACACTGGATTCGAATACTCTGTCTAGTTCCATCTCCTGTCCTAGACTGGGCTTTCTCTCCTAACGGTCATCGGTCCGAAGTCTGAAACATGCCAGCTTTCTTCCGTGTTGACATCTCCACACTTAACGAGTACAAAGCAAACCATCGAAACATGTTCCGAACTTAGTGGCTCTCTTCCATATGCTCTAAAGCATTTTCATTGCAATCTAAGTACTTTGATTACGTGTTTCGTGTCGTCTTCCTATATTGATTGTTAGACCTGTGTTTCCTGGCAACTCGCAATCTTACGGTTCCACTTTCTATTCCGCCTCCATCCCCTCTGTACCCTCATATTTATGGCTCGAAAGCATTGTACATGCCAATCACCTTATGTTAATAATGTAATTATTACTGCATGATGTTCAACAAAGATTGCTCAAGAATATAAACATAACGATAAAGATATTCGACGTTCATGATTCGGCAGAAACACATTCCTAGTGGTTTTAAGGCCATGAATCGTATTAATTGAACCTGGGGATGAAGAGCGATCCAAAGGACAGGTTGAAGGGGCCGCTTGAGAAGTGATGGCTGCTTCCGAAGAAGCGGCGTTGGAAGTGAGTGAGTGGTTGGAGTGGAGAGGAGCGGGGTTGAGGTGGCAGCTGAGACACCCGCGTGGGTACGGAAACTGACTTCACGCCCATCGGCCACTGCTCTCCTCTGCCTCCTCGCTGCCTTCTACTATGGACGGGAGGCTCTCTCTCCCGCCTTCGCAGAGAACACTCGCATTTCAGAACACGCCCTCATGCCTGGTATGTCAGTTACAACCACTCGCGGAGGACTCCTTGGTTTGGTAGAAAAGCCTCTATCCTTTCAGGTATCGTGAATCCTCAGTTCTCTGGCGAGGTCCTTATTCTCCGTTTCCTCGCCCAACTCCAGGGCCTCAAAGAGTTCGTCTCCTTTCAGATCATTCAGTTCTTCATCATTACTTTTCAGTCCTTCTGCCGTTCCGGCATTTATACAATCTGAATTAGAAGCTCAAGGAGTCGAGGCAGCCACTCACTACTGGACCAACCACGGCCTCTTCAAGGTTTTTTCATTAACTAATATTTGGAGGATCCGATGTGGTTCCAGAATGAGTCAGGACAGAACGTGGTGGGAGTAGTGCGTGCCCATCGATCGACGGGGGCAGAGGCAGTGGCCCTCCTCGTCCCCATCAACCACAAGGACGCCGTCGCCATGGCCATGGCCCTGGCCTCCCATGCACGGGGGAAGTCGTACTGGAGCAGGGACGTCTTCTTTGTCTTCGTGGATGGGGGCGCAGTGGGGGCAGATGCCTGGGCAGCCGAATACCACGGAGGAGGCCCCGTCCCTCGAGGAGGATTCCTCGTGGGGGCTCTCGTCCTTGAGACTCCCTCCTTCCTCGCTCGCACTGATGTCATCCACATTCTCGTGACGGGAATGAATGGACACCTCCCCAACCTCGATCTATTCAACACTGTCGCCCGTATCAGTCATCGTGGCAGGAACCTCCTCCAAGTCATGATCTACCCCGAGGATGCCGAGGTCTCCCCCCTCCCCCCCTCATCTCACGAATCTCCCCTTCAGCACTTCCGTTCCCATCCTCCCTCCATTCCCTTCCGTTTCCTTCTGACTCAGGGTCTGGTGGGAGTGGAGGGTCTGCACAGTGTGATGGGCAAGTACGGAGTGCAGTGTCTGACTGTCCGTGCCCCTTCATCCCTCTCCACGAGGGACGGGACGGGAAGGGCAGACCACTTGGTGGAGGAGACTCTTAGGGCACTCAATAATCTACACGAGAGGTTCGCCCCCATCCACTACAGTCGAAGAGGGCAGGATTCAGATTCCACCAGTCGTACTTCCTTTACATCCTGGTGTCTCCCAACCACTTCTCCTCCGTCGCCTTCTTCTTCCCCATCGTCGGCCTCCTCATCGTCCCTCTGGTTGTTTGTGTGAGTGGGTGGAGGGGGGAAGGGAGAGGGAGTGGATACAGGGAGTGGGAGAGTGGCAGGCAGTTCCCCCTGGAGGAGTCTCCCTCCCCACTGGATTCCCCCTCCTTCTCCTCATTGGAGTATCCCTCAAGATGGCCATTCTCCCCCTCGTTCGTCGCTCTTCACTGGACGAGGTCAGTTGCCCTTCCCTCATCCTTCTCTCATTCCCCGTTGAGGACTCGACGATCGGCCTTCTCCTGGTGGTTCTCTCCCTTCCCCTCGGCCTCTTCATCAGTGTGTCAGTCTCCCCTCCCCTTCTCTCCACTCTCCCCCTCTCAGTCCCCGTCGTTCCCTCCCTTCTTCCCGTTTCTTCGTGCTAGTCTCCCTCGCCCTCGGCCTCTCGTGTCTCTCCCTCCTCAACTTCGGCCTCGGCCTCATCTCCTCCCTCGTCGTTCTGCCCCTCGCCCTTCTCTCCACGAGGACCACCACCATGAGGTACGGAGGAGGGAGCAGAGGGTGGGGAATACCGTGTTTTCAGATTGGCAGTGTTTGCCCGTATGCTCGTGGTCCTCCTCGCCCATCCGTTCTCGCTCCTCCTCCTCGGTTCCCTCCTCCCCTCCATCCACGAGAAGGGACTCGAGAGATGGGCCTCTTCCATCGACATCTCCTCCTTCGAGGTAGTTCTCCTCTTTGGTAGGTGTCAATGGAGGTTGCAGTGGGGCATTCGAGTGGCAGCCCCTTCCCGTCTCCGTTCCTCTTTGTCTCTCCTCCTCTACGAGGACTACTCCCTCGGCAGTTGGCAGCTCGGCCTTCTCGTGGCCTGTGCCATTCCCGCCTGGAATGCCCTCGTCGCACTCGCCAGTTCAATCGACGAGGAGAAAGAGAAGGAGAAGATCGAATAAACACGTTCGTCCCCATCCAGTGGCCACGGACAGTTCATGATCTTGCAGGTGGAATTAGAAAGTAGCTTGGACACATCGACTGCTGATAATCGTCTTCTGCCTCGGGTGCCATTTATAATGTATTTATTATACGGCTTGCTAACTTGCGGCATCGCAAGGGAATATCGAGATCTAGAATTGTTAACGCTTGGAAAATGCTAATAATTTATTTATAGCGAATACGAGTATACTGACAATGAATATCGTAAAGCTCTCAAATAAGCTGCTGCAAAACGAGATATTGGTGCGCAATTTTATGCACATTTTTAAATATGTTGCATTCCTAATTCGCTCATGATGGAGGATAAATTGCATGGGACCGAGCCCCATTGAGATACTACTTCGTACGCTACAATGAAGCAGCAGTTGTTCTATGAAATATCCGGATTGAAATAACAATTTCTAATAAAACTACCGAGATTCAATGACACACTTCCCTAAACGTTACTGGGGTTAGTAGAGATTCGTGGAGGTGGCACTGGCTTGGGTGACCTCCTCTCCCCCGGCGGGGGAATCGGAGAACGAGGGTCACTCACCATAGGGGTCCTCAGCCCCCCGTACAAAGGAGAACCTCGAGGTACCGTCGGATCCGTCCCTCGGAAGGACGACACCCGATTGGGGACAGCCCTCTCCACGGGGGGAACAAGCACCGACCTCAACGGCCCCCTTCTCCAGCTCTGCTCATTCCTACCGTACTCGAGATCATCGGGTCGTTTGAAGGTGCCTCCCATGTTCTCCTGAGTGACGGTCTTGTCCCAATCTTCGTCGGACTCGGACTGGTACTCGGGGGCGGTGAAGTAAGCATCGGACTTGGAGGTGAAGTTGGTGGAGAGCGATATCTGCTGTGAGGGGGCCATTGGACACGTGACTCGTTTATTCAGATGGTGGTGAGATGGCAGAGTGATCACAGTGAGAAAGGGCCGATATGGAGGGAGGGAGGCAAATGCTGATGGAAGGGCACCGGAGAGGAGAGGTAGCAAGAGAAGGGCACACGGATGGAAAGGACTCAGGAGGGAGAGGGCAGCTGAGGGGACGGCGAGTGGACGAAGACGAGATCCTCCTGAATACTTCCACTCCTTCCACCCCCAGCACACAGGAGAAGCAGAAGCAGTGGAGGCCAAGCAGGGGGGAGGGGCCAACCTTGTCTATCGGATCCAGATCGGCGTCTGGCTTGGGGATCGAGTAGTTGTTGGTTGGCTTCTGGGCTGCAAGCACAACAATTCTCGGAAGACTATCGCAGACTGACGTTTCTGCTCGACGACCAGCGGCCGAAGGGGAACGTTCTCCTCGGGTCTCTTGGCTGGAAGGGGAGGAGGGGAAGGGGGAGGAGGGGGCGGCGCCTACGAGGGGGTCGCTTCTTATCTCCTTTGTTCTTGCAGCAGAGACAGTAGATGACGACGCCGATGACGACGACGGCGATGAGGAGAAGGAGGAGGATTATCCACCCTGAAGAGGAAGGAGGAGGGAGTGCCCCTCCAAGAGGCAACGAACACGCTGAGGAGCCCTGTTCCTCGCCCTGCTCCCACGTCCCCGGATACACTTGGCGACCGAAGTTGGAGTCCCAGAGGGGGAAGATGACACGGGGAGAAAGGCCTGAAGGAGTCCCTCCACTTCCCTCCGAGGGGTCGAGTACCCGGGAGGTGATTGGGCTGCTCGAAGGACCCGCAGTGGGAAAGGTGAAGGAGATCGGCAGACGAGGCATTCGGGTGGATGGAAGTGACTGTCCATCTGAAGGTGTCCTTTGCCTCGAGGAGGGGAAGGGGCGGACTTGTCCTTGACGGGGTTGAGGAGGGAGGCGATGGGGCGGAGTTTGGCCCCGTAGAATTGGAAGTCGATCTCGAGGTCTGCGTGGAGGGAGGAGGGAGGAGGAGAGGGGAAGGCACTCACTGGACACGCATCCCTCGTAGTTCTCCCTCTCAGCATCGGCGAATCTCTTGTCCATGGGAGTGCCCACGACGAGCGATGAAGAATCGAAGAGATCGAGGTTGGGGGCGTTGAAGTCGAAGTCGTGACGGGTGGAATCGATCTAGAGGGAAGAGTAGAGGAAGGAGGGGGAGGAGGGGAGACCATGACTGCCGTCGCCTCGTTGCTCTTGAATTGGGCCACAAGAAAGTGACGGAAACCATCCGAGTAGTTGCCAGTGAAGGTGCGTACCTGCAGAGGAACACTTTCCCCTTCCCCCCTCTCTCCCCCACCTCAGTAGACCTCGAAGGACTCCACAGTGCAACGTTGATGCTTCCATTCCTATTGAGGAGTACTTCGAACCAGCTGAAGGAGTCCCTCCCTCTCCTCCTCCCTTCCACTCCTTCCCACCCGTCGTCCTTGAAGAAGACAGTGGCGATCGTCTGTTTCAGCCTCGGCTGCCCGTTGGCAGTAAAGGCGAACTTGAGTGTCTGGTAGTGGTTGCGGTTGATGCCTGGGTATCTGAAAAGGGAGAGGGGAAGGGAAGGCCTCCCTCCCTCCTCACCTTCCGAGGTAGTCGGCCATGTCGACGATGACGGAGTGGCCTCCCTTGAGTGTGAGGGCGTCGTCTGCAGAGAGGCTCATCTCCCCCTCCCCTCCCCTCCTCTCCTCACCCTTCTCACAAGTATCTCCCTCGTAGCTCGTCCTCTCGCAGTTGCACTTCGTATGGTCTCCCCCTCCAGGGGTGAAGTCAGTCCAAGCCACTCCGCAGTGTCCTCCATTCCCACACGCGAGGGCCTCACAGCCGAGTTCGCATCCATTTCGAATGAGATCGGGATCGGCAGGTCTAATTCCCTTGGTGGTGTGCTTGAGGTCGATGACGGCGCCTCCCACTCGGAGGCCACGGAGACAACCGAGGAAGTCAGGCACGAAGGACGTGTACTTGGGGCGGAGATGGAGGGAACCGTCCTTGTGGGGAGGATCGGCCACTCCTCCAACGAAGGTGAACACGAAGGGCTGAGGGTTCGTCGGAGACTGGAGGCCCACGGGGATGGTGACGATGCCTGCAGAAGGGAGTCTCCCCTCCCTCCCCCCCTCTCCTCCCTCACTCTCGGAGGCGTGCTTGTACGTGTTGATGGCGACGAGGGAGAGCTGTCGAGGTCTGTGGATGGAGCAGACACGGCCATTCACTGAGAGGGTCGTCCCCTTCTCCGAGTGGGAGACAATGATCTGTAGTGGAAGGAAGGGTGAGGGGGAGGGGCCTCTCCTTCACCTGCACCCATTCCATGTTGGAGTACTCGTCCCCTGGAGGAGCCACCACGAGACAAGTCTCGGCCTCGTCCTCGTTGTTCAGGGAAAGGCTCATGACAGTCTCGGAGGCGAGGTGCAACTGGAGGAAGTTGTTGAGGTGGTCGTGGGTGAAGAGGATGAGGGCCTGCTGCTGGTCAGTGCGGAAGCTGAGGACGATCTAGAAGGGGAGGAATGGAGGGGGAGGGGGAGGAGGGATACCTGGTCAGTGAGGGGATTGGCAGCGAGATCCTCGTACTTGAGGTGTCCTCCGTGGATGGAGATGGCAGAGTCGACGTTGATGTCGATCTCGCAGCTGGCGCCACTTTGGATGTCGGGGAGACGACAGGAACAACGAGGAGGAGAAGATGAGTCCACGAGGTTCTCCACGCACTCGGCACCGTTGTGGCAGAGGGAAGGAGTGCACTTGGAGGCACACGACAGATCAACTTCTGAATCGATTCTCCCCCTCCCCCTCTCCTCCCCCCACCTCCACTCGCTCTTGCCGCCTCTGCGTGAAGGTCGACCACTTGAGTTCCGATGCGAAGTGATCGAAGGCATCCGAGGAATCCCCTTGGTCTTCGTTGTGGGGGGAGGAGGAGGGAGAGACTCACTTGGTGGGGTGGCCGAGTTCGACTGCACCGCCCCAGAGGGAAGACTCATCTGCCATCGGATACACGGCAGTGGAGGAATCGACGGACAAACGAATCTCCCCATCCACAACCTCCACCACAACGAGATGCCACGCTGTGTCGTTCAATCTGAGGGAGTGGAGGGGGGGGGGAGAGGAGGGGATCACTGACTTGGAGGGCGTCTCGACCATCGCCGCTGCCCCCGTCTTCGTTACTACCATGACGGAATATTCTAGGGAACAATTGAATGGAGGGCGAAAGGGAAGGACGAACGGGATTGGAGACTGATGCTGAGGCCATTCTGAGTGGAGAGGAGAACTCCTTCCACTGCCTCGGTTCGGAAGTGGAAGGAGAGATGAGGACCATTGAAGTGTTGGGGGAGGAGAACGGAGGAAGGGGTGGAGAAGCGAATGGGAGACGATCCTCTGGCTGAAATGGAGGGAGGAGGGAAGGGGAAGGGAAGGGAAGACTGACGGTGACCCGTGCACTGGAGTGATCCGATCGTCATCTTTCCGTGTTGAGAGGGAATGGAATTGTCTCGGTAAGCGACGATCTCCTTGACTCCCACGTGGGGGGAGGAGAACTCGGCATCGTCGACCCCCGTCGCCTTTTCCCCTTCGCAGTTGCATCTTCCCCCATTGCAGGTATGGGGGACGGAGCCGAGGGCCTCGACGACCACCCCGTCGGCCATCTTCCACTTCGTCTTCCCCTTCGACAGTCCAAGGGCCGCTCCCGTGCAGGAGTAGGAAACGGCCTGTCGACAGACCTCCGACTCCCCGATCAGTCCCTCCAGCTGCCCCTTTCCATTGAAGTCCCTTAACAACCCGCCTTCCACCCTCCAATTCTCTTCCTCCACCTGTAGGAGAGGTGGAAGACTGAGTGCTGCTGGGTCGTGTCGTGGACGACGGTATCATTGGGCATATCGTTGATGACAGTGGTTGTTCCTTGAGTGCATTCGGCTACAGAGGGGGAGACGGGGAGGGAGGAGTCGGTGTCGATGGCCGTGGGGCCGTCGGGGAGGCCGTGGAAGGCCGAGGCCTCGGCACAGGAACGAGGGAGAAGGGCTGAAGGGGACGAGGATAATGGAGAATGAGTAGATGGGCAGCTTGGATCATGGGAACGAGCCGGATCCAAAGATGCTTCATTACTCATTGTCCATAGACACTCGGGAGTAGAAGGGGGGAAGGAAGGAAGAAGGAGGAGGAAAGGACACTGACTGTCTCCCCTTCCCTCCCTCCTCCCTTTAACCAGGACACCTCAGGCCCCGCCCCCTTTCAGTTTACTCTACCTGGAGGAATGGAATTGACTACTGACAGTTTATGCCATCAGTCCCCTTCTCCAAACTGTGACGATGCATTGGAAGTGAAATAAACAGGCCATCGCTGCCAGGTAATTCGACTCCTTCCAAACTCACAGAACTGGCAGTATTTCCCGCTGAATCCGAGGGAACAGACACATTCGAATTCCTTGTTGGCGAATTGATTGCAGCTGAAGAGGGAAAGAGATCGAGAGGGAGGGGAGGAGAAGGGAGAGGAGGGGGAGGGGGGGAGGGGGGGACACTGACATGGCCCCGTTCTTGCACTTGTATCCGACGGAGTTCTCGCAGGGTCCTCGTCGTCTCTCGGGCTCTGCAGTTTCCTTCCCTCCCTTTCCTCCTTCCCTTCACCCACTCCGAGATGCCGGTTTGGGCAGAATTCCCCCTGTCTTGACATCATCCATCGGATCTTTTTCTTCAGGGGCCTCCGTCACAGGCACTTTCTCATCGCTCACGGAAGAGACAAGCTTGGCGGGTGCCAGGGGCTCCTGAGATGGAGAGGAGGAGGAGAGGAGGGATGGATGAGGTACCTGAACAGCGGCCTCATGGAAGACTCCGTGGCTGCCCTCACATGGTCCGAGGGAGTGGAGGGCGGAGACCTGCAGGGGGACTCTCCCCTCCTCTTCCCCTCCTCTCTTCCCTACCCGCGGGTCTCCGTCGTTGAGCATGGCGAGTACGTCCTTCTCATCTGCGTAAACTTCCTTTACACAGGCCGTGATTCCGATTCTCTTTGCCCCTCCATCCTGGATATCCGATCCGTATCGAATCTGGCTGATGGCAGTGCAGGAGGAAACGCCGTCGCAGTCGAGGGAGAGCCTCTCCTCTCCCGACCCGTCCATCGTGAACACGATCTCGTTGTCTTGGAGGCGGAGGAGGAGGGAGTGCTCAGCGAGGGGATCGGGGAGGTGGAAGTGGAGGGTTCGGCCGGGGGTCAATTGGAGGGTCCCACTCCCCTCCACAACGTAGACAGTCAGAAGAGGTCCATGGACGAAGTGGGCAGAGAGGAGAACTCCCTCTGGCTGTGATCCTTCCTCCTGTTGAAGCTGAACGAGGCCTTCTTCGAGGGGGGAAGGGGGACAGGCCTTGAATTTCATGGCGATTCTCTGAATGGCCTGTTCGGTGTGGATGGGAGTGTATCTGATTGTATCGTCCATGGTGGATCGAAGGGCGACGGTGGCGACATCTGAGACTCCCTCCCCTCCTCCCCTCAATGGCCTCTCACTCTCTTTGCAGTTGGGGCCACTCATTCCAGTCCCGAAGCAGTCGCAGGTCGGAGTCTCCAGCTCGAGGCACTTCCCCTGATCGGCCCCTTCCTTCCTCCCTCCTCCCTCTTCCTCACCTTTCCACAGTCCCTCCCCATGCACTCGTGGTTGTTCTTGGCACAGCTTCCGACGTCGTTCTCATCGACGACATCAACATCGGCGACAGGTTCTCCCGTGGTGACGGAGACGAGGGTGAGACATCCCTGGAGGGAAGAGGAGTCTCTGCTGCCCATGACAACTTCCAGTTGAGAACCCCCAAGGGGAACTGCCCTGAAGGGAAGAAGTCAAGGAGGAGAAGAAGGGACGACGAGCCTGTTGAGGACTACTTCAATCTCATTTTCCTTCTCGAAGGAGTAGGTCATTCTCTTGAGGTGCGGGTGGAGTCTGACTCCGATGCTGTGCTCGATGGAGGAGGTCATGTCTGAAGGGAACCAACTCTCCCCCCTTCCCTTCTCCACCATCAACAACATGCCGCGCAGTGGTCGTAAAGGGCCCACTTTCATCTATTCCCGATAGAGAGTTTGCATTGTTTCCCTTTGCTTTTTCTCTTCTTCCGCTCGAACAGGCGAAGGAGGGGGGAGAAGG
>JACMIG010000707.1:16533-27481 GCA_014805385.1 Levipalatum texanum
AGATCTACAAGTCTATATAGAACACAAGCCACGAATATTGATTTCGTGATTTGAGAAAAGGGGCGTGGTCACGGGTGAAAAAAGTAAATATTCGTGACTCGTGCTCTGTATAGACTTATAGATCTCGACGAGCTGAACAACTTTTCTAGCGAACGTTTTTCATGATCTTGAGTAAGAACGAAGTTATTAGCGATTAAAAGCGTGTGCGCGCTCCAAAATGGCAAGTGGGCGGGGCATAGGTGTAAACGGAACGCGAAAAGGACCAGCTTGTGCACCACCACAATATTGCGATTTTTGTGTTTTACTGGCGAGGAAACTTGTTCAGACGTCACCTGGACTTTTGGATGCAGTGCTTTGGCGAATCGGGCTGTAAGGCCTTTCTGGAGTTCGCCGTAATGAGCGCGTATCTCGTCGCAATAGTCGAACCCATTAAAATAATGACATACGTAAGTAAGAACGGTACGGAGAAAACGCCGTTTCTCAATCTGCGAAATCTGGAGGATGGGTTGATGCCCCTGGGTTTGAGGGCTCGAAATCTGTCATTCCCAAAAACAATTCCACTGCGAATAGCGGCTTATTTTCAGCACCGTCGTCTCCCGCGCCAATAGGTATGCATACCTCCACCATTTCCTTTGGGACGTATTCCTCAGCGGAGCAGCATCGCGGAGAGGCAAATATTCCGAAAATTAGTATTGTCGCGGTGAGGAGAGTCTTCATCGTACCAGTGGAATGATATCTTACTCGCTAAGACCCGTAATATTTATACGCTCTGGAACACATTATCCACATCGGTAAACGCGTGGAACACAAAGGATTTTCTCGTTACGGAGGCGTATATGGGCAATTATCTTTAAATGACAACGCCGGTTTATGGCTTCCCTTATGAAATCCGCCGATATGAACACATTAGTGGATCCCATTATCACATTCTGACGCCTTTGAAGGGAAACTTTATACTTGGCATTCAGCATTTCATAACGTCGAAGTCCGGAAGAACCGCCATATTTTTATCGGCTTGCATATTTTAGGATACGGTTCCGAGGGCCCCCAACCCGCTCCTTTATTTGTCCCCCGTTTGTCTTATTGAAAAGAGTATTTAGGATCCGCCACATAGATTTTCTAATATGCCGAGATCTGCTTCAAATGTGTATTTTTATTTGCACGCCATTCCAAATCGTTTGACTCCTTTTACCGCACAAACTGCAGATTGTACATTCTGTTCGGCTCTTTGATCATGTCTATGAGCCAAAAAACTTCGGATACACGATATTTATTCATCATCATATGTGTCCATCGAGCCGCAATCCATCATGAGGTTAACGCGTTTCAGTGACTTGTACATGCATCTATTCACTCCTTTTCTGTAAAGGAGAATTATGCTTAATGCAAAGGAGAAATACGTATGTTTAGGGTTGAGGGAGCCAGGAGCGTTGTAATTCCCACTTCAAGGAAAACAGAACGAGTTTTGATACATACTTCTCCAAACCACCCCTTTCATAACCATTTCAATCCCTCGTGGTATAAAGTGTGGCTGAAATTAGTTGACAAAGAGTTCGAAATCCGTCATTATTATCGGTGAGTCAAACCCCTATAAATTTGGGTTCCGTAACGCCTTGTTCTCTCTACATTGAAGCCGGGGTTTTTTCGCTGTCTGGCAGGTTAGAGACTATGACAAAGTCTCGTTTTCCATTCGACTGTCTAGGCGAGACTCATCACTGTCTGGAAATCATCATGCGACATATTTTCTTAAATTGCGCACGAAAATTCAAAAATACATGGTTGATAAGTCGAAAAAGTGAAAGAGATCATGATTCTCTTCCGAATGAATACACGTTTGAGCACATTCGTGTGATTACGGTCAATTTTGATTTCGTGACCCTTCAAAAGAATAGAACTGCTCAGGGGTTCAATTAAACAGTTCAAGGTTGAGCGAGAGCGAAGCTAACATGACCCTTCAGAGAAGTACGTATGGGTTTTGCGTATTTCCTCGATATATGCAAATGCGATCAAATTCACGCATAAAAATTTGCATATCTCGCGCACCATTGCGAATTAGGAAAAATCCATACGTAGATCTGTGTAGAGTCATGTTTGCATCATGTGTGCAAAGTTTCACATTTTTTGAGTCAACTTCTCACGAGTTCTATTGTTTTTTGTGCTTTTGGAATTGTGTTTTCGAACATTACTCAAGAATAATGGTAGGTACAATGACCCACAGTACCTCATTTTGAAGATCTTCTACCTCCCGACATATTGTGTTGGCAAATCAGGGCCTAACTAAAATTTTCAGCGTTCAGGGCCCAAAGACCATCCCGGGAACTTTGAAACTTAATGCAGCTCAGGCGTTTAGAGAAAAGTGGTCCATATCGCATATCAAAATGATCCTTGAACGATGCTTAACAAACGTACGTGGGCTTTTCAAAAGTATGAAAGGAGGTGAAAAGTTATGCGCGATCGTGCACTAACTTTTAGCATAAGTCGCGCACCTTACCGAATTTTCGAAAAAAACCCACTTACATTTGTTGCCAATGACTGTAGGTACATTTTGATGTATGGATTGCATTACTTTCACATATATCGTGAAGAGTTATTATGATTTTTGTGCTTTTGGAATACTGTAATACCAATGACTCTATTTCTCCCCAGTTGCTCGTAAATCGCATATAATTTTCGTGGAATACTGACTGGATAGTTTTCCGCAAACAGCGCGCTATATCAGCGAAGCAAAAGACTAAAACAGAGCAGGAATTGAACTCGGGACCTGTCTCTTTCTGGGCAAAAAACTTTCCGACTGCGCTTTGTCTGCGAATCGCGACTGGCCGTCTGAAACGCACCCTGCCCAGACAGACGACCGCTCTCTGTCCATTTTTCTCAGGCCAAACGTAGATTCTGACTCCCCTGTGGGAGAGAGAGGACACCTAGGTGCGAAAATAAGACGAGTTAGTTCGCCGATAATATTACGGTGCAGGAGTGTAAATCTACTAGCTCCGGATGCCCGAAAACATGCTTTCAAGATCGATTAACTGACTCCATCAACTGTATAATTCGCTGAAATGTCGGAATTTGTGCCTTCGCATAGTTCTTGTACCCAGCGAAGGTCACGTAAACGTTGACGTTTTTGCATGCTCTCTAAAACATCGGCATTGTCTCATTCAATCGATATTATGGAGAGCCCGAAGCGTTCTTATTCTCACGCCCGGGCAACCCCAGTGACGCACTGTTCTCACTTGTGAAATTCCTCATCGAGCCTCGTTTTCATGACCAGTTGAAACACACTGGGCATCACACGGGGTAGATCGAGCGCAGTTTTTGGGGTGGTTCGGGCGTGGGAATTAGAACGCCTCGTGTTCTGAACAATATAAATGACATCACCTCAACGGTTGGGAAGGCGTCAAGTACAAATGTCTCGATGTTATTGTTCATGATTTCCTCTTTGTGTTTTATATAAAACTTGCAGAAGTCGATCGTATAATACTGAATGAATAAACGAAGATATTTTTAAGGTAAAAAAAAATAAGAGGCGTTAATATATAAAAGATAATATTAGTAAACAACAGCACACATTCATACCCCTTCGACGCTTAAAATCATCTCAAGAAGAATCATCATTGTGAAGCTTCATGTTGCCAGAGGTAAACCCGGCTTGAATTGTGCCGTCAGAATAGAATTTGCTGGGTAAACGAGACTATCCTACTCATAACCGCCTCGTTTGGTTGGTAAGTACCATGTTTGGTCCCGTATTGATCAAAACATCCTTTTGAGACATTGTAGCCATTTACCCAGAAGAGCTCCAACGCAAAATCAATTCAGAAATATCGATTGGGAGGAAAAAAAATTAAACTTGCAATATCACAGCTCGTTCTAGGATTTATTGGACACCATTTTCAGCACTTTGGTTAGAAACGAAATTCAACTTGTTCAGCTTCAAAAGCCGTTTATTCCGGAGATACAGAAGGGACTGTGGAGATAGCCTTTTTGTTCCCCCTTGTTTATCTTCCCCCCTCTCCTCAATGAAGATTACTTCAACGTGGACCTTCTTTATATTACCCTTTCTTGTGCGGATCGATGTAGTACACCGATAAACGTAGCCCATAAAACATCATTGTCTAATATACAGTTAGTAGAAACATCATCTTCTGGAACACGACGACACAGCAATGCTCATTTCATCGTTACCACTGTTGCTTCTGCTTGGTGCCTCTATGCTGGACGCCAATGCTGATGAAAAGGTATCATTTTTGACATAATTATGAAACTTAATTTCAAGCCTTCAGGTAGTACTGGACTACTGCGATGAGCTCAGCGAACACAAGTCAACGATTTTAGATGGAAGCACTGAAGCGTTCGCAGAGGCTGTGTTCAAAAAACTTCAAGTTTGTTGGAAACAATGTTTTGGCGTTTACAAATTCTGCAGCCACTATGTACAAAATACCACGGCATTTCGAAAGATGATTACAAATACTATGTTCACACGCTGGGTGAGTTGTTCAAGACCCAAGCTCGTGCAGTGTGAGTTTTGTTACGTGCAAGTTGTGGGCTACATTTCGTAACGTGGTCCATTTAGTTAATACCGAATTTCAGCAATCCTATGTGCCGTTCAGTATTGTCAGCTGATGCCTTTAAATTTATATGCCAACAAATATCAGTGGATACGAAGATTCGCGAGATATCCGTGAATAATACTTGCTACTATCTTGATCGAGCTGTAACGTTGGTGTCGAAAGGAGACTTTAACCAACGGATAGTAGGCGATAAAATCGTCTTCAGCGATGTGGAGTCGCTCGAAATAGGTACCTACTATGCATTCGCGGTAAGTTCTCGCTGAAATTTCTCGTGATGCTTTGACTATAGATAACATGCCACATGGGCTCCAGTCCAGTTACGTTCGACCAATACTACGGATTTGTCAAAGCAACATAGTAAGTATTTTTTCCGGTATTTTGATAGAATTCAAAGTTAGATGAAATGAATAAAATGATATCTATAATTTTATATGGTAAAGCATTTTACAGTCCCGATCCTTTCCGTCGTTCACACAAGGAGTGCACACGCACGCTCTACAGCGATGAAGACAAGTACAAGGCGACTGTGTGCACAGAAGTTGCGGAATTTCGCGAGAAATCCAAACTGCGCATGAATGCCATGGACGTGCCCTTTACCCGTCCGAATAAGGAATAATGGGGAAACAATTTATGGATAAACGCTTCATGAGAGTCAATTTATGACGAACAGAGTCGACACATTCGCCAGATCAAGGCGAAATCGTGTGTCTTGCACAGGGGAGTCAGAATCTTCATTTGGCTTGGGAAAAATGGACAATGTCTCGCTTTCCATTCGACTGTCTAGGCGAGACTCACGACTGTCTGGAAATTGTCATGCTACATATTTTGATAGATCAGGATCGAATAAGTTAAAATAAATGGTTTTCATGTCGAAAAAGTGAAAGGGAGCATGATTCTCTCTGGAATGAATACATTTTTGGGCACATCTGTGTGATTACTGTAAATTTTGATTTCGCGAGCCCATAAAACAATAGAACTCCTCAGGATTTAAATTTAAAAATTCAAGATTTGGAGAGAAGGAAGCTAACATGATGCTTCAGAGGCCCTAGTATGGGTTTTGCGAAATTCCTCGATATATGCAAATGCGGTCAATTTCAAGCACAAAAATTTGCATATCTCGCGCACCATAGCGAAATATGAAAAATCCATACTAGGGCCTCTGTATCGTCATACAAACATTATGTATGCAAAGTTATACATTTTTGAGTCAAATTCTAAAGAGTTCTATTGTTTTCTGTGCTTTTCGAATTGCGTTTTCGAACATTACTCGAGTATAATGGTAGGTACAATGACCCACAGTACCTCATTTTGAAGATCTTCTAACTCCCGAAATATTGCGTTGGCGAACCAAGCCCTAACTAACAATTTTCAGCGTTCAGGGCCTTAAGACCATCCCGGGAACTTTGAAGCGTAATACAGCTCAAGCGTTTTATCGCATATCAAAATGATCCGTGGACGATGCTTCACAAACATACGTGGGCTTTCCATAAGTATAAAAGCAGGTGAAAAGTTATGCGCGATCGTGCACTAACTTTTAGCATAAGTCGCGCACCTTACCGAATTTTCGAAAAACCCCACGTACGATTGTTGCCAATGACTGTAGGTACATTTTGATGTATGGATTGCATTACTTTCATATATTTCGCGAAGAGTTATTAAGATTTCTGTGCTTTTAGAATACTGCAATACCTATTACTCTATTTCCCCCTAGTTGCTCTCGTAAACCGCGTAAAGTCTTTGTGGAATACTGACTGGATAGTTTACCGCAAACAGAGCGCTATATCAGCGAAGCAAAAGACTAAAACAGAGCAGGAATTGAACTCGAGACCTGTTCTGGGCAAAAGACTTTCCGACTGCGCTCTGCCTGCGAATCGCGACAGGCCGTCTGAGACGCACCCTGCCCAGACAGACGACCGCTCTCTGTCCATTTTTCTCAGGCCAGACGTGGATTCTGACTCCCCTGTGTGTCTTGTGATAACAAAATAAATGAAATAAGTAATATTAGACGCTCTTGTTATTCGCTTGAAATAGATCAACGGGATGTCGTGATCATGCTACCATATCACCGGCTTCGATGTTATTAGTAATCGGGACTACTCGATGACTTTGTATTTCTCCAGTGTGTCGTCTATGATGAATCTGAAAAATGCATTTCATATATAATAATCCAGCTGTACAGCTCACCTTTAGATCTTTCCCTGATCGAAAACACTTGTCACACTGCTTGCATCGGTGCCTTTTCTCTCCGGTATGTAACATCATGTGCGACTGAAAACCAAACTATCAATGTCACAAATAATTTTATTACTCGAAGATGCGAATGATGCGTAAACTTCTTGCCACATTCCTTGCATTCGAACGGCTTTTCTCCGGTGTGTCTTAGAATGTGTTCCTGTTATAAGTAATTGAGCAACTTGTGCACCGGACTGTACCTTTAGACCATGTGATAGCCCGAATGTTTTGTCACATAGTGCGCATTGGAATCTTTTTAAGCCCACGTGACCATGCATGTGTCGCTAACAATTGGAATGTAAAATTACATATATTCATTCTCTCTATCATTGATGTGTAAAACCTTGTGTTGCGAAGAATTCACAAAGCATTTGCCGCACACGCCGCATTCAAAAGGCTTCTGGCCACTGTGGGCTCTTTCGTGCTCCTAAAGCAACTTACGGTTAGAAAAGTGGCAAGGTGGATAACTGACTTCAAATTTAGATTTGGTGGAGAATCGCTTACCACAATCGTCGCAATTGAAACACTTTTTTCCTGTGTGAATTCTGATGTGTACCTGAATCTGAAGTTGTTGGACTATTCCCATCAAACCGACCGTAAGATCTGGCTTCCGCGAAAAGCATTTGCCACACTCTTCGCATTTGAATGGCAGACCGCCTGTATGAATTATTTGGTGGCTCTGAAGAAAGACTAAAATCTGTTAAGTTATATTGAAGACTCACCGCTAGATGACTAGGTGAAATGAAGCACCTACTACACTCATTGCATTTGAAAGGCCTTTCCTTCTTGTGACTTCTTCGATGCCACTGAAACATGGCGGATTGGCAAACGGTTATTTTCTCGCGCCCAAGCAATTCTAATTTCCCATTCCGCGACGCTGTGTTCATCTCATAGTCCCCTTCTGTATCTCCGGAACAAAAAGGGCTACGAAGTTGAAATTTTGCATGCTAGTTGGACCTGGATTCCCACCGAAGCCTGCAAAATTAGAGCAACAAACGATTTGAGGACGCCGAGATATGGGAAGCAGACATTTTTCCTACCGATCGCTAAAGATAGAATTGCCTGGGCGCTTGACAGTAGAAGACAAACGCACCGGAAGAACACAATATCTTCGATTAACTGAGCATATAAGCGCGATCGCACGAGTTCTGCACTCGCACAAAACCTCGATATCTATTACTGATCTCGCAGGTGAAAGAAAGAAGTTCTGGGAAATGCGCTAGTTACGAACTGATTTGCTTGGACTTCGAATCACGAAAGGTTGTTATGTCACGTATTTCCAATATGGCTCTCATCATCGCTTTCTCATTGAATAAACGACTATCACCGACGGACGAAATAACTCTTCCAAGGTGATACGCTGTAGTGCCTTGTCGATTGTATCAAAGGAACCTAAATTTCCGTTGATGCCCGAAGGATATCCATGGGATAATGCGTTGCCGGTTCTCTCCTACCGTTAACCCATTCATTCGCGAGTTGGTCTCGATCAAGCTTCGCATGCGTCCTAACTGAAAAAATCTTTGTTTATTGCCCATGATTTGCACCACGATGAAATTGCCGTAGGTTGGATCAGTACAGATTCAAAGTTTGGTATCCATTTCAACACATCGTTAGTGAGCACCGTTCCTCTGTGAATTTGCCAAAACATTTGCCCAAAGTAACGAGAATTCAGGCCAGATTCCATTGTGTCATTGTCGTTTACCATTCGAATTATGCGCTTTCCAAGGGTATAAATGTTCAGCTATAGCAATGCGTTCACATTGGGTCCATTCCTCAAATACTATGAAGATTCTTCTCCTCTCGATGCTGCTGCTGATAACTATCGAGGAAGTCATCGTCTCTGGAGAAGAAGAGGTCTGAAAAACATTTCTTCGTATGCAATATCCTTCGTTCTTTATAGCATACGTTCGACTTCTGCAAGGAACTCGGTGAGCACAAGAACGAAATTGAACGCAAAAACAACATCAAGCCATTCACAATTACGGTGTATCCTATCGTTCAGGTTATATTAGGACATGCATCTGATCATAATGTTCTGTTTCAGCAACTTTGCTCCGGTGTTCAAGTCACCATATCGCTCGAGCAATACCAGGCCTGGGCGCACTCGGATATCGACCAGTTTATTCGAACGCTCAAGAACCCGTAAGTGTGCGTGAATTAGCGAGGGAGCGAGGGAATATACGAAATATCCACTCTGATCATGGATAACGGGAAGATCAAGCCATGCGAAGATTTACGTTTTCACACAATTTTCGAGCGACTATTTTCAGGCAAGGAGAGGACGTATGCGTTTACACATTCAACACTCATGTGCTCACACGTGATTGCAATGCCATGCTCAATAAGGGAAAAGAGGAGCTCGAGAAGAAGGGATAAATGATCCGATAAACGTTACTTACATGAAGCGCAACTTGAATTTGACGACCAAGACCACAATCTCGATATCGAAATTCTAATGCGTTTATTCTTCCTAGAGAGGTTATTCCAATCCGTTATGGAATCGTTTGCCGCAGGAGCAATAGGAATGGGTTCAATATCGCCTGTTCTACCAAAATAAAAAAATATGGACTGCGAAAGACATATTGTGAAGAAAGTTAGTACAGTTTGCAGTTGCATGATCTTAGCTACAAAGTTATAGAGAGCTTTTTTTTCAAATTTCGCCTTCTATCGAAAGGTACAACGCCGAGAATGTCACAAAACGGCGATTTTGATCGTTCAGACCGATCATTGTTCCAGAAAGACGAGACAAAATTCTTGAATATTCAACATTTCAGTCAATTTTGCAGACAGACCTGCTGTGCAGTTAGTTGTCGGTATAAGTTGGCAGCGGTATAATGGGCAGCTCGGATTAATTTGTCGGAAGATGTAAGAAGTCTGACTTTTTTCGTCAGTCTGCTCTCATCCTCGTCTGCAATGAAGTTCATCGCTTCCGTTCTGCTTCTGCTCCTCTGCCTGCATGGAGCAACGGCAGTGAACGGTAAGCATTTAACTTGTTCAGTTTTAAACATTTTTTCGAATTTTTAAAAACTTTTTCTGATATCATATTACGTTAAACAGAATTTAAAAAAAATCATTGTTTAACATGGCCCGAAAACACTTATTCTTCAAATCACTCAACAATTATATCTTGACAATTCGGACGTATACATATTTTTTCATATTTCCGTACGAATCGCGCATCTGTTTTTCGCAATTCTTTAACATGAATTTATAATAGCTACAGAATTCGCAGTAAATGAATTTAAGGTAAAAATTGTGTTATTGCCCCGTCGTTAACGTAAACAATAATTTTGTTCAGGAAAGATTCATTGGAGTGGCCAAGTTTTCTGCCATTCGAAGCCGGTTCCGGTAACAGTAACCCTATGGGAGCATGATCGTGGAAGGTTCCTTCCAGGTAAGGAGCAATTCAGTTTAATAAATTACATCTTCAAAATATTGTAACAGTTTAGTTTCTTTGAGTAAATAGACTGAGATTTACAAGTCTATATAGAACACAAGTTTTTTAACGAATATTGATTTTTTTCTCCCGTGACCACGCCCCTTTTCTCAAATCACGAAATCAATATTCGAGACTTGTGTTCTATATAGACGTGTTGATCTCGATGAGCTGAACAACTTTTCTAGCGAACATTTTTCATGATTTTGAGTTAAGAACGAAGTTATTAGCGATTGAAAGCGTGTGCGCGCTCCAAAATGGTACGCAAAGGGGCGGGGCATAGGTGTAAACGGAACGTGAAAAGGACCAGCTTGTGCACCACCACAATAGACGAGCCTTGTCCCGGCACATTGGGATCGAATTTTGTGTCTAATTAGCTGCGCAGACTAGACTGCTTAATTCTACCGTATCCAATTCGCTCAAATTTGAGATGGCATAGTGTACGGTAGAACTAAGCTATACAGGCGAGAAAGGTATCAAATTTTTCATCTCGATGAGCAGATTCCGATGCACGTAAAATCTCAAATTTGACAGTTCCCGCCAGTCCTTTTTTAAATGAGGTAGATCAAAAGAGCGCGCTGTCCTTCATTGTTGGCATTCGGGCGTGCAGATAAGAATTCTCAGGGACATATAAGAGGGGTAAATCTAAATACTACGGGGATTTGGATTTCTGCGCCAAAATCATGCAGAAATCCCGGGATTTCTGCATGATTTTGGC
>JACMIG010000708.1:12736-27473 GCA_014805385.1 Levipalatum texanum
TAAAAAATGGAATGTATGTCAGACACGTAGCAATAACAGGAACTACAATTGAGATCAGTGGGATGTCTATAACGGATCATAGAGCAGCTCCTAACAGCAGCCCACATTTTAGTGCCTCTCCCCAGTGGCGACGCGCGCTAGTTTTCGAGTCATATCTCGGCAATGCAATGAGATATCGAGAAACGGAAAAAAACATGATCAATGCCAAGTCCAGGGCTAAACGATGAGCCTAATTTCGGGCATTGTGGTTGAGTTTTGTAAATCACGTTGCGGTCCCTAAATATACTTACGAGGGCGAGTAGATCTCACAAGGGAAACTTTTGGACTTCCAAAATCGGGATGGTGTGCTGGACTCCTCTGGGTGCACGGGGGGTTATTTCAGTTCAGGATGTCATCTGAGCAATTAATGATGTATGGCAAAGTTGTTGCGCTTGAAATTTCCTCTTGAACGATATGCAAGGGTTTTTTTGAATCAATTGGGAGAAAATCAATTATCCCAATATGATGGAGGTCCAGCGCCCGTGAGGCTATCGATTTTTTTTGTGGAAATTCGACACGATAAAAGTCGCGGAGGATCGCTTGGCCTGGGTGAACCCCCGTGCTGGGTGGGAAAACCTGAGCGCCGTATTTATTTTTTGCGCTGAGCACTGGACCATATTTTGGTCGATTCTGTAAAGTTCATTTTCAGTTTTTGACGGTATTTGATCTATCATATCCCGAAGATTGACCCAGCGCAAAAATATATACGGCGCTCACGTTTTCCCACCCAGAGGAGTCCAGCACACCATCCCGACTTTGGAAGTCCAAAAGTTTCCCGTGTGAGATCTACTCGCCCTCGTAAGTATATTGTAGAATTTGTACTCCAATCGTGCTCAATCGATGATCTGGTAAGCTCCAAACCGACACCTATGCCGGGGTTCTTCACATTTCAGGCCAGAACTTCGCCTGGAACGTATTTAGAGGTACAATCAAGAAGATGTGTTATCAGTCAGAGCACCCGATCACAGCGCCCTATGGCTCGATTCGATTCGAGCCAACGTGAAAATTTCGATTTTTGATAGCATGTGATCTACCATAGTGACCGTTTCGGGCGAAATGAAAGCGGTATTGGTGTTTTCAGGGTTAGGGTAGTACAGCGCCCCATAGGAGAACAAGCAAAAGTGAAGAGCAAAAGGTCCGTCCGCGCCGGGGATCGAACCCCCGACCCTCCGCGCTGTAAATTCACGCTCTGGAACCACTAGGCCATGGGAACACGACTTGCAAACATACGGTTTTCTCCCCGAATCGTAAACAGATTTTTCCAGAAAAAATATATAACGTGTAGTTTTTACCGCTCTTTCACATATATAAAAATCAGAGGGTAGTCTTTTCAATTTCGATTTTAAAAAAATATTTACATGAACTGCCGAAATGAAAATGGAATTTTTACATTTCGCCACTATGCTAGAAAGAAAGAGCGCATCGAGTTACCCTAATCACAATTGTTTTCGTTTCGATTGCAACAGCCCCCAGGTCTGGGCAATATCGAACAGTTTCCGAGCAGTTCTTTTTCGGACCCCATATAAAATCGGAAATTCGATTAGTCGCTTAGCCATTCCGTGTATGAGCTTAGGGTACCTAGTACTACTCATTAAAAACATAAAACCCATAGGTCACGGAATCAATGGCACATGGTTCTACTGAGTGGCTTCCGATCCACTCGTGACCGGCCTGATATGGCGACGTTTACTATTGTCAAGTGCCCAAGCAATTCTAACTTATCGATCGGGAGTCAAAATGTCAGCTTCCTGTATCTTCGGAACAACAAGAGCTACGAAGCTGAAATTTTGCAGGCTTCGGTTGGAATCCAGGTCCAACTAGTATGCAAAATTTCAGCTTCGTAGCCCTTTTAGTTCCGGAGATACAGGAGAGGACTATGAGATAAACACAGTGTTGCGGAACGGGAAATTAGAATTGCTTGGGCTCTTGACAATACACCACTGTTCCATAAGACGACGTTTACTATACCACGGCCACAGTACTAACGTGTCTGTAACACCAAGTGTATCTTAATTTCCACACGACGACGTTTACTACACTACTATTCCATACGACAACGTTTACTACACCTTGAATACAGTACTAAAGTGTCTACAACATCAAGTGTATCATAATATCCAAAAGGCGACGTTTACTACACCACTATTCCATAAGACGACGTTTACTACACCACGGCTACATTACTAATGTGTCTACAACATCCAGTGTATCATAATTTCCATATGGCGACGTTTACTATACCACCACTATTCCATACGACGACGTTTACAAACACCGCACCACCATTCACCTCTCCCTCCGATGTGTCCGACAGCATAACGGGCATCCTTGGAATCTGCGCAGGCGGCGTCGTCCATCCACGAATCGTTTCCCACGACGGGCCACTAATCTCCTCCACTACCTCACCAGGAGTCTCCTTGAAAATTCATGCCATTTAGTGGTTTATTTTTTATATTTCTAATTTTTTTTTATTATTTGGTGTGAAGTATGAATTATCAACCATCTGCGAACGATTGTAATCTAGAGTTTTATCACCATTTTGTTCCGAAAGTATGTGTACATTTTTTCAAACAAAACAATAACGTTGCTTTCCTCACGAGGTTCGAAAATATATTTAGTTTTTACGACAGTGAATTCCGCGGGATAAACAGGGCGATAAAAACCTTTCACCGGCCCGACCACAAGTGCTTGTACAATACGGAGGGGTTGCTCTCAGACCATATAACCGCCTGCCATTTAAAAAGTTGCGTGTACAAAACGTCGCCTGCCTGTAAACACACACTGCATGCACGCAATATGTGCATGGAGTGTATGTTTACATACAGGCAGGCGACGTTATGCACACGCAACTTTTTAAATGGCAGGAGGTTACATGATGTTTTGATTTGCACTTCTCGGGTTCACGACAATATCTGTGAGATAATAATAGTTTACCTCTCTCTCCGTTCGCATCCTCTCAGCAATCGCTGGAATCTTCTTTGTCGATTTTATCGCAGAACGCTGTTGTTCCGGTGGCTTTAAAAATATACATATTCGTCCTGGTATGCAAATTACTGTAGTTCCCTGTAGCATATAGATCTGTTATTGTGCAGCACCACAGAACTTCTAAAAGACTTGTGCTGGTTAGCAGACAGTTCTGTTTGTATCTTTGAGGTGAAAAGGTATCTACGGCTGAAATTTGGCATGCTAGTTGATCCTAGATTCCAACCGAAGTATGCAAAAATCAGCCGTAGATTCCTTATTAGCGCTGAGATATGGTAGGTGGAATTTCGGCTAGCGGAACGGGAAATTCGAAGTTCTGTGGTGCGGCACAATACAACATGCAACATTTGTAAACACATCTTATTTATACCCGACTCGGTCCAGGTTCTTCATTTCCCTTCGAAGGCGACGAGCCAGAAGCAAGCGGCGAGTCCTGAAGCTAGTTTATATATTGTCGGGAACCATTCAGCTTCTAATTCCCACGGTCTCGAATACCCTATGATTGTCAGTGCGGTGGGAATAGGCAAAGATCTGCGGAGAGAGAGAGAGAAGATAAAGAAAGGAGGGTATTGGGATACTGTAGGCATTCTTTGATAGTGGGTTCCCGGCAATGCTTTCATAACGATTTCTTCTCTTTCCAGTTTCTCGTTGTCATTTCAGAGAGTAAGAAGGAAGGGGAGAGAGAACGCCGTTTTGAAGTCAATTCGTAACCCAATCTCCGCATTGCTCTTTCACTCGATCTTACATGGGAACTCATTTTACTTAGTCTGGCCAATCCGAGCGAGACACACACCATTCGAAAGAGCTTGAAAAACTGTACAAGACTGTGTGTTTCATTTTAGCTGAACGAGTTCCCCTTGAGTTGGAAAAATTCGCGAAATGTCTATTTCTGGGGCGCGCCCCAGACATGCCTTGAAATTTCGGTATTTTTACATTTTTTTCTCGCGCAAGGAAAACCGTTCAGCTAAAATGAAACACACCCTCTTGTACAGTTTTTCAAGCTCTTTCGAATGGTATGTGTCTCGTTCGGATTGGCCGGACTAAGTAAAATGAGTTCCCATGTTAGAACTTACGTCTCTCTTCCTTCGACCGCCGACGGTCTCCGGAGAAGGGATGGACTTTCGAGCGATCTTCTTGCGTGGAGGACCGATTGAAGGTGACGGGGCGGGTTCCGGCTTGGCCTTCTGCACCCCAGCACTTGCCCCAGCACTCCGACGGGCAATCTTCTTGGGAGGAGGCTTCGCACGCTGAAGAAAAGATAGATCAATAGCGTCCGCAGACCGTCATTGGAATGTATGGAAGTGGAAATTAGAACGATGTTGGTGCTCGACAATGTGATCTGGAGTATTGATCCGGGATTTGGTTCGGTTTAGCCATTGCCTCCGTCATTGACTGTAACCCGAGTGGAATAAAGGGAGTGAAAAAGGATCTACATACTCCCCTTCGAGTTCAGAACTACGCAGATTTTTGGAGAAGGAATGTGAAAAGTCTGGCTGGGTTTGCTCGACCCTCGAGAGGACAAAAAATGAAATTACATCTTTTGGCGATGATACGGGCGTCTTGTCGTCGGTAGCCTGAGCGCTCTGACGACCCTGGAGTAATTTTTTCCATTTTCTAAGAATTCAGGAACCTTCTTCACAGGCGATTTGGAAACTGTCGGACTTCGAACACCGGCAGCCTGCGAGCGCGTCTGTCGGAGTTCCTGCATCAAATAACCCCGGGTCAACTAAAAAAACAAAAATTTGGAGGCGTAAAAGAAGAGAAAACTATTGCAGCCTGCGTCTCTTCCTTTACGTTATCTCTCGCCTCCAAATTTTGTTTTTAGTTGACCCCCCGTTGAATGATTTTTTTAACTTGAATCTTACATTTTGTTTTAACCAGATTGAAATTTTTTTTGAATTCTATATTAATTTCGTTACCATCTGAGAAGAAGAGGGCGAAGCGTCGTTTCCCGAATCCGAATGCATCTCCTTTCTGGAGCCGGAGTTGCTTCGCGTCCTCCCCATTCTGGTCAAATTATAGTCAATGCATTGTAATCTTCCCTGTAATAATGTTTTTTTAGCTTTAGTGGAACAAAGAAGTCAATCATTTTAATTTCAAAATTAACGACTGAGAGCAGCGCAGCATCCAAAACGAAAAACGAAAAATATTCGATGTTATAATAGTTGAAGTTGATCAATGAGTCATAATGAGTTGAGTACGACATTACATGTTGTACCAGGCACGATTAAAATGAAGTGAAAAACATTAGATTCGATTACGCATAAAAACAACTGCAGATGCTATTTGTATCTGAGAACCGTCAATGGGACGCGCGACAGGAAGAAAATGTGGTCTCACAACGATAAGCATGAAAAATATTCCCTGCGTCAGCTGACTGGCTGTCCGGATACTGTAAACCAGTCCGGTCATGTTTTCGTAGCGCCTGGTTTCGCAAATATTCTACCGGCGCTGTGTGTAATATTTTCATTTATTTTGTGATATTAAGCCTCGTCATCGTCCGATCGCTTACCCCGTTCAATATGGCATGTAGACTCGAATTGACTCGTAATTTTCGTCGTGAAAACCGTCGCTCATCGATCGTTAGCTTTTACGGATCCCTGGAGAAATGAAGTGTAGTTTCAAACATTCTTCCGCCGTACGTTGCTTCTGAAGAGAGCACAACCTTATTGGTTTACTCGACATCGCTCGCTTGCTGAAAACAACCGTATGATGAGTCACCCTCCTGTGCGTTATCACCTGCCCAATCGATCGGTCGTTTGTAATACAGAATTCGTGGGGGTGCATTGTTTCAAGCCAGTCACCTCTTTCCTTTGTTTCGACCCAGTTCAATTAAGCGGGCAGTGCTCTAGTCGATCAATCGTGTGCAGTGTAACAGGGTGCTGCTAGCCTTTGCTTACCCACTAGTGAATAGAGAAAGTCGCAGCACGTCTTTTCGAATGTTTCACGGGTATCTCCGCTCGCTTTATCGTTCGTATGCGGAAGAATGGTGTGCGCAGAAACCCCCATGCCTCGACGCACCTTGTTCAAACATTGCTAACTGTCTCGTTGCCTATTCTCGCCGTCTTCTTCATGGTGCAGGAGTCCACCACCTCCTCTATGCCTAGTTTCGTAAACCCATACAATTTCGCACAACGTTTAATATTTGTTGCTAACTACATTTTACAACTTGTTATTGCAGATGATGGAGGATCCCTATTTGGAAAGGGAATATGACGAAGAGGACGATCCAAATGCGGGCGACAATGTCCCGCTATCTTCCTATCGCCGACCTCCCGTAGCGACCTTGCCCACTGTCTACCACGCGATGCCCTCAACCTCCGGTCACTTCTACCACCAGCAGTCCGGCGGAGTCATTCCGACCTACTATCCACCGGTCCCCCAGCCCCAGCATTTTCCCACCTCCGGACACATCTACGTTCCGCAACAGCTCAACATGCCGCCTCCCGATATGATTGTGGTACCAAACTCGGAGGCCCTCTCGAGTCCTGTGCAGTATGCGGAGGAAATCTTCGACGATGGCCAGGGATTCGCCCAATACGACGAGGATGAGCTTTATGACGCCCATGGCAATCCGGTCGATCTCGGAGATCGCGGCGACTACGTTGCTCCGTCGCAGCACCATCGACCACTCGGTGGTTTTCAGCCATTGCCGCCCAAGTATCGAGCCAATCCCATCAAGAAGCTGCCGCCGCCAGAACGCAAGATAGCAGAAACGTACGGCATTGAGCCATTTTTACAATTATTTTTTCTCATCTTTATTTCATTCTCGAGGGAAAACACGCAACCGGGAAGAAAGTCAGATAAAACACTGGGAACACGACAATGGAAAGAATGCTGAAAGATCTCCCGTTTCATGATGATGCTATATTTATTGCTCCAACTCCATTCTTGCGGTTACTGTATCTCTCCCTTCCCTCGTCCCTGGTCAGAATGTTTTAGAGAGCGTGTATTTGGAGAGGGCGCAGGCTCGAGGGAGGGCTGGGCTAGCGACCAATGGGGGCCACCATGGGGAGAGGGTAGGGGGAGCATCGATTCGTGTGCGTCCAAGAGGGAAGAGGCGCTCTCCTTCCACTCGTATCTCCCTCCACTGGTGGGGAGAAAACGGCCTAGCCAGACAGTTGCCAGAGGAACGACGCGAGGAGAGGCACTGAATCCGCTCTCGTTTTGCCCACGTGATTTAACCTTGGGATAGGGATAACATGAAAGAAGCTTGAGGGAATGCGGGGACTTTCAGAATTGTTTTGGAATGTTTCAACGAACACAAACCACTCGAGACTGAAATCAATTGTTTGTGTAATGTCTGTCTATTTCTTCCTTGAATAATGGTTTAATTAATTATTTATTGGATGTTTATTGCATCTCAAAAATAGTTGATATTACAGTGACGGAGCTACAGCGGCCGCTGCCCGCCGAATCGGTACCGTGGATGGGTGGAAATCTATGAACCAGTGGCTGAAGGGTGCTGAGAACGACGAGAAGCGCCTGCGCGCACTCCTCACCCAGTGTTATCAGGTACTTTTACATTCATTTTACTTAATTATTTATTGCTATTTCTACTGCTTATAAAATTGCGCTTTTACATCTTTTGCCCTTTATCGCACGTTCGCACAATTCCACTAAATTCGCTTTCTGGCAATGCCACCGAATCGGTTCTCGCGCTATTGCGAGAAATAATGGGGTGTCTCCTCGTTCGAAGGGCACTCTTACTCTCTCCGATAACGATTGATAGTGCTATTCGGGGATGCCTGTATGATCTCATTCGTCATTTCCAACTATTAACATCCCGATCTTATTTGCAGGCCAAAGTGCCGAAGGCCCTGATCAGTGACCCTCAGTACGACACGCCGAAGTTCGTGAAGCGCATCTCGAAGAATCACACCAATTTAGGTACGCCTTACTCATCCAAAGGAGTATTGTTTTTTATTGTATTGAATGAGTTAACTGCCGTATCCTGTGACATCATATGGGGGTTCCATCAACAAGTTGCACATTCATGGAATTGCCCATCGTATCAGTTCAAAAATAATTCGAGGGTAAAATGTCTATGACTGAGCTGATTGAATGAATATTTCAATAATAAGATTTTCTTCCAGCAATGGATAGGATGTATTCTAAAATTCTACCTATTCATACCATATGTTTTTTTAGCTATTCGCTCATTGGCTGAAAAGATCGTCCTCAAGTGGAAGAAGATTGTAACGACTCCCGATCCCGAAGAGGACAAAGAGGAGAAGAAGGAAGCATCCAAGAAGGAGAAGGACGAGGTACTTCGTTGTCATTTAATAATCCTACTAAAATTAATGATAATTATTCTAATCATGGGTTTACTGTCTCTAGGAAATGCCGGAATCGAAGCAGCAGCAGCCTACCATCGCCTCTACTCCAACTCGTCGGAGATCCTCGGACGAGGGCCTCCCTCACGACGACGCCAAGAGGAAGGAAAAGGAACATCGCAAGGAGAAGGAACACCGCGCCAAGGCTCGCGTCTATTCGTCCAAATCGCGTTCTGCAGGTACCCGTGCCTGGCACATTAAAAATGGCTACAAAATACGAGTTCAAAATACCCGCCACTTTACGGTCCTGTTGATCAAAACAACGGTCCGAACGTGGTGGTCTTTTGAACGAGTCCATTTTGTGCTTATCAAAATTCCAATCTAGCGTTGCGATGTTGCAGGTGAACACGGCTTCCGGCGTCGAAGACTCCATCCCTCCCTCTCTGACACACACACTAGGGTCACTCTTAAATTCGTGTATTCTTCATTTTTATTGCCCATACAATTTCCATCTGCACACATTCTATGCATTCCACATCATCACACAAGGCGTAATTTCATCGAGAAATACCTGGTCCGGTATGAGACATTCTCGGTGGATACACCAAGTCAGAAGTCGTGGAAAGTGAAAAGATAGAAAGGGAATGATAATTGGAAGAGAGGGCGACAAGATTCCCGTCGAGCAAGATGCGCATGGATCGACGGTCGGTATGTTCGCTGTCGAGAATTGTATCTGGGAGAATGGAAGATTGAACTGTCGAGGTTACACGAGAGGAGTGCTCGCCCTGCGCTCTATCGTCGCCTCCATCCTTTTCGAGCTTTGATCAGAAGCAACTGCGATTCGCGAAACTATGTGACGACCGCTATTTGATGCTAGATCTGAAATTGTGTCTGAGCTTCCTGTATTTAGCAACGTACAGTAGCGAAATATTTCCAACGGTCATGGGCCAAATTGCAGCAAGCCCAAACTACGGCAGCTTTGCTGCGCGAGTAGTTATTAGCGATATCGCGAGTTGTGTTCCCTTGATTCCCAGTGTAGAGGTTGGTTTCGCAGTACGCAATGTGAAGGGGTAGTCGTAGGTTAGGTATTGTATTTTCTTATTTCCCAGATGACCCAGTGTGTGTGTCAAGATGAAGGAGTGACGGAGTCTTCGTACGTTTGGCCCCCTTTTGTCATACCGTAATCCTGGTATCCTTTCCTAATCGGATTTTCGTTGTAGGACTCCTCGAGGAGATCGATGCCACGGCGCCGAAGAATGACAAGAAACGCAAGACTTCAGATGTTCCGGATTCCACGACGACACCGGTGATTATTTGTACCCTTTCTTGTTACCCTGTAAATAAGATAATGCTTCTGAAAATCAATAATTATACCTCTGCAGGCTCCTCCGGCCAAGAAAGCATCGATGGAGAAGGCTGCTCCTCCGTCAACGCCGTCCCCTACGGTCAAGAAACCAGTTCCTAAGAAAACAACGACAATGTCCAGTGCTTTCATGGATGCCCTGAATGCTCCAGCAGAGCCGCTGAAAAAGAAGGTACACATCTTTGTAAAAAATAAGATTGAATGAATCGTGAATTGCAGGTGATCCCGAAGAAGCGCCCTGTCGACATGACACCTCCTCGCGTCGTTCTCCCGAAGGCGGGTGGCCACGGCTCCATCGTCGACATGCTGCTGTCGCCGAAGGAAGACACCAAGGTCGTCATGGACGGCCTCTTCTCCGATACCACCAAGTTCAGCGGAGCCAAGGCGCCCAGCCCACCTTCCAATCAACGTACGCACATTTACTTTATCTATGACCAGGCGTTTCCCGCCGCCTTCGGCGGCGAGGAACGCCTGGCGATTCAGACTACAAACTACAAACGTGACCCATGCACTCACAGACAGACAGACAAACACGTTCTTTATATAGTAGTAGATATTTTGCATTAAGTTTTAATGATGCTTGGTTTTATGCTTAGGTTAATGTTCTTTCTTCTTCAGCCATGATTTACGAAGCCGAAGAGCCGGCGGTGGCTCCCGCAGGAAGGCGGCGCATCCGATTCCGCGACGAAGACGGCGGCGAGCTCGTCGAAGTGAAATACTTCGAGATCGAGGAGGGCGAGCGGAGTGAGTATTATTGATTACTAATATTGATTTTTGTTATCAACGAAACTTACCATAATACTTTTCAGTAAACGTCAATCGCTTCACGCCTGACCAGATGAAGCACCAGGAGGCAATGATGGAGAAGAAGTGGAGGGCCGACGCCAACGAAATGGATCTTCAGGATATTGAATCATCCGAAAGCGATACCGGCATCCAGGTACGGTATCTTTTTTCGCTGCGGGACCCGGTGTACATTATCTTGAGAGTCGTCTGACTGTTTTTACTGACCCTTTTCAGTGGCGCTTCATCGCGCTGGAAGATCTGTACGAACCTCCGAATGCTCCCGGCAGCCAATCCCGCATGAAGGAAATTCAGGCTGTTCGCCAGCACAATTCCATGAAGGCATTCTTCTCCCCCGATATGTAGGTTACCCTTTTTTCCCGCCATAATTGGGATTCAAATGTTCCCACTTTTCTAATGTGGGTTTGCAGGCCGACGGACCATTTCGATGAGCCCGAACCCAACGATATCGGAGATGAACCCGACAATCCCAATCTCTTGTCGACGCCTCGCGAAATTCCCTATGAACTCCTCGAATTTCTCAATGATGATGTGAGTGGGACGTATCCTAAATTTCACTCTGCACTCCTCACTCCGAATGTGATGCACCACACTGCATTTTCCAGCAGTTTCAACATTTTATTTTCTGAACACTTTTTTTGCCTCACAAAAATTCAATTCTTTTCAGAACTCGTTTGAGGAGCAGACTCCAGCGGTTCAAAATGGACAGCCTGGCAACGGACAGCCAACCATTCCCGTCATACCTATCGAGGTACTGCTAATACGAAACATTTTTTGGTTTTAAGGGAGGCATCATATTTCATATCATTCTTAAAATTCAGGAACAGCCGCAGCCCGAGAATCCGGCGAGCCCAAGTCCAGCAGCATCCAACGTTTTCAATCTGCTGAAAAGTGAGTCTACAATTTCATGTCTTACTTTAGTCTTCAACATCCACTCCATGACTCTTATTGATTTGGCTGTTTTCCAGGACTAAAGGAGACGGGGTTCGTGAGTGGGGCAGCTGCCACAGGAGGCGCTTCACCTTCTTCCCAATCCTCGTCAACGACCTCTTCGGTCAGTGGTGGTGGCATTCCAGTCATACCGACCATGCCCTCCGCCCCTGTCCCCACCCCGATCCTTCGGGAAGAATCCTGGAGGGGCACGGGAACGACGACTACGACGACAAACGAAACATGGAGAATTCCCGGCAAAAATTCGCCGCCGCAAGTGGCATCGATCACCTTGCAGGGCCCCCCTGCATTGGGAGGAGCTGCGAACGCATCGGTTGGTTGATTATCGTGTATTGTGTTGCTTTATACTCCCTGGTTTGCATGGCCTACGCAATATTTTCCCCCCTCTATTCTATCTAACTCCTTTCCGATGCAATGCTTACTAATTTAGCGTCATGCCAGGCAACGTATACTTTAGCCTGCTTATTGTTGGTTTGTCATGTGATGAGACGAGCAGTAATGCATCGTGTTTTAGTTCATGGTGGTGGCTGAGAGAGAATGTAGGCCTGTCGTATGCCAGAGTGATGTCAATGTCGCTTGTCCATGGTTTAGTGTCCTCCTTGCAGCATCGCTTCACGTATGCCCAGGAAGCGGCGCCTGTTGACTACGGCACACTGCCACAGCCCAAGATTCACCAAATACAACAAGAGTACGCTGGTGGAGCCCCGCCCACCGCCCCATCCACTGGGATTCAGGTATCGATTTTTTCAATCGTTTCATTTTATTTACCGATTTATTCTTTTACTTCTCCTAAAATGTCTCTTTAGGTCGTCAACATGGATGTGCACAACCCGGGATTGACGGATGCAATGGGAGCGTACCCTGGACCCGGAGGACCCTATGGAGGAGGGCCCATGGGAGGCCATCAGACAATGCACGGGCCCCCCGTCTTTGGAAGGGGAGGAAGTGAGTGTCATTTCTGCCTTTATGCCAATCCTTTATATATATACTACCCATTTATATTGTAGTAGATTCAGAAAATGATTTATACAATAAACACTATAAATATTCATATTCAGAACGCGTCTGCTCTTTCTGGATTCGTGGCAACTGTCGGTTAGGACCAGGCTGTCGTTTTCTCCACCCGCCTCCGGAAGAGATGGTAAGGGTATAAAATTATATTAATATGATCAGAAATGATCCAAGAATTAAATTAGTTTTATTATGTCCTCTTTCAGGCTGCCCTTTCGGCGCAGCAGCATAATGGCCCAATGGGCGGTGGAGGATTCCGCGGTGGCCCCATGGGTGGTATGCGTGGCGGAGGCTTCCGTGGCAACTTCAATCAAGGAGGAGGTGGACCCCAACCATTTGGAGGACGAGGACGAGGCTTTGATCGAGGAGGTGTGGCCATATTATATTTATCTATTTTGAAATAAAAAAAGTAAAATACTGTTAGATAGTACTTTGACATTAGTGTATGTCGATTATTTAGGAGGCTACCACGGCGGCCCGCGTGGAATGGGAATGGGCCAGCGGCGGGGAGACGAATCGTCGGCTTCCGATTCGGCCACGGAGGGAGGACCCAATGCATCACCCCGTGATGGACGAGATCACGATATGAGAAGGAGACGAGGAGACGATGATGGAGGGGACAGGGATCGGGAGAGGAGAGATCGACGGGGAGATCGAGACAGGAGGGATAGGAGGAGAAGCAGGTGGGATCACTTATTGATTATTGATTTTTATCCCATTTTAATCCCGTGAATAGGTTGACAATGGGCTTTTTTTCAGATCGCGTTCTCCGCTGCGAAGCCACACGCGCCACGACCGTGACAGGGATCGGGATGATAGGGGAGACAGGAGGGAACGAGAACGACGAACGGAATCTGCCGCCGCCGTCCTGTCGGCAGATGTAGACCTTCGGAATACGTACGGATTTTTATCTCCTGAATTAGTTGGCAAATTGCCAGCATTTCTCGTGATCCATCTTGGCAGTTTGTCAAATCTTCAGAAATTTCATGACTTCTTTTCAGACTGAGCGACAGGGACGAGCGCTCGACGGTCGTTGGCCCGGTGCCTGCAGCAGGGGATGAGGACATTGACGGAGTGCCCATTGATCCGCCTGCGAATTAGAGGACACCACGTTGTACTCCCGTTTTTTTCGATCGCTTTAGACTGCCCCTTCGCCACTCGTTCCATTCCATTCCTGTGATATTTTCCATTACGGGTTCTGTCCTCACTGAATGCCCCCTCTTGCACTAGCACTAGGAATAGATTCCCCTCGTTTCCAGTGTATAAATTACCGTAACCTTTCTCTATCTTTTCCGACTGGTTCAGCTTGTACTAATGCCTGTGATTTGCGATAGGAATACGCGGGCCGAGGTTGCGTTTTCATCTTCGCTTTGGACTCTCATTTGGCAGCACCCTTTTCAATCTCGTCTACTCCGGTTCGCTATTGATTAGTCAATTTGAAACTATTCGGAAACGGCTATTGTCAGTAGCTATAGAGGATGTAGTTCAGAGTATTTGTGCAATACCATTGCAGTACAGTAACCCTTCTAGTAGGAATGATATCGTTGCGAGACCCCCCGATTGCAAGACTCGCCATTTTTATTTTATTCCCCTCACAACCTTACCGCGGCCACGCCGCTTTTCTTCATCTGTTGCCATTTTCTACGGTTGCCCTCCAACCTTCCCTGGCCCCCGTTCAATCAATACCAAGTGTATATTGCTCTTCATTTCCTCCCGTGTAATAACGTATCTGCGCTCAAGTGCTCTGGCTAAAAAAATTACAAAAAAGATAAATGATTCATTTCAAGAAAAACAACACCCCATCGAACAGCTGAAGTACAGGAGTCTAAATCAAGCGCAGATCATTCAGTTTTCTTCTTCCATTCTAATATTTCGAATGTTGTTTCCGTCCATTTTCATTATCGTGTTATCCGTCGTATGTCTGACAATCGAAATCAGCTATTTTTCACCCTGTATTGTAGTCATTTGAGTGACGTTTCTAGTCGCCTTGCTCCTTCTCAATGCCTTCAATTGTCATCAATTTATTCTGAAAGACCAATAAACGATGAAGAACAATGTCCTGCCCGTGGCGGCTACTACAAATAGAATGGACAAAGGGATTTCGTATGACAATTCCGCCTCGGCAATCGCCGCTCGTTATAAATGGATACTCTGTTGCATAAGCTCGTCTGGAGAGAACTCGAGCTCTCTGGACTCTCCTCGAAGGGAGTACTCTCTCGCCTGGCGACGAAAAGAGACGGTGATGATGGACTACTGGAGGCAGTGCGGGGGAGGGTCCGAGGATAGAAAGGGGAGGTATGCAGGAGGGGGG
>JACMIG010000709.1:0-27473 GCA_014805385.1 Levipalatum texanum
AACTACCTTGCGGTAAGCAACGTAGTGATCTATCTTCTGCGGCAGAAGATAGATCACTACGCTGCTTACCGCGAAGGTAGTTCGCGCGTCGCCTCCGCAACACTATAATACCGGACAATACCTTCTTTGAGATGATGTTACCTTGCAGTTACCTTCATTGAGCTATTCGTTCCGAAGGTCGACAACGAATACCTCATCGTGTACCATTGCACACAGCTGGGCTCCTACTGGAACCTTGCCGATTGGTGCCGCCGGCAGACGACCATTGAATGTCTCACCCTGTTGCTCTATTGCACAATGCTGGGATTCACCTTGTTCTTTGCCTATTTGTTACGCCGGATATCACGACTCTACGCCATACTCATTCGCTTTCGGGTCATCACGTATAATCGGGTACTTTTTATTTTCTGGATTTAAATAATATATTTTATACTTATTATTTCAGTTTGTTCGCGCCGGATGAATCGATTTGCACACGCCGGATTACCTACATTTTTCAGCTGAATTTACGTAACTTGAATACTTGACAAACTGTTATGCCCATACCATCGATAAAGCGGACTCCCTCTTGTTCAGGGAACGAATAACATTAACGAACAGGGCTAAAGAACTTCTAGCAAATGTACGAACTACATCTGCTCCCATTACAACAGCTCAATAGAAGGCAAACTTGCCAGCTTTGCAACATGCTGGACGAAAGGCATTCAAGTAGGCATGCTTGAAACTTCAGATTGGCGAGGAGAAGCAGGCAATCTTCAAATTTCCTTGCCAACTGTTGCAATAGGAGTGGTGATGAAGTCGCTGTTGGCCTGCGAGCATGACGCGGAAACGGGAGTGAAGCACAGTATTCAGGGACGAGGCATGGAGATGTGGTTGGAGAGGGTGACGTACAAAGGTCAACGAGGACCGTCCCCACCTGCCCCATGATGGGAGGGGGACTCTCCACCGCAAGAATAGATCACAGTTCGCTATGAGCCCCAGAGGCGCGAAAAGTTGCCACGATTTGAACTAGACTATTCGAAGTTTGAACTAGACTATTCGAAGTTTGAACTAGACTATTCGAAGTTTGAACTAGACTATTCTCGTCGTCGATAAAATGACCAGGGTCCTTACATGTTCCGAGACGTTACAACATACGAGTGATTAATTTTTAGTCCTATCAAGCAATACCGGCGATGAAAGTGGAAAATGCAAAAAAACTTGGCAAATTGCCAATACTGGACAAACCCCTCATTTAAATATTGTGATCTATTGTCCAGACATCCTTCGTTTCTCCTCAGTCTGCTCCGGTCAGTCTCCTTCCTCTCCCCCGCGATGTTCTCCCGTGTCGTGGAGGCCATTCGTCGTGTAATCGCCTTCTCCCATGCCTTCGCCTCCAACTACCGACGCTTCGGGAGGCTCATCATAGTTCTTATGCCCTTCTTCATCGAAGGAATCATCTCATGCATCTGTGAGTCAGCGGCCAAGGAAGTATGTACAACACGTCAGAGTCGATGATACTTACTCTCGCTTACAACAGGAGTCAAATTAAAGAAGGAGTAGCAGCAAAGTTCCGTAAACGTAAAACAGCTGTGGATCGATGATACTTACTCTCGCAATTGTGGCTACATTGCACTATTTTCCAGACTCATTGTCAGGCCAGAGTGCACTTGCACTTTCGTCCGAGTCTGGTCTGATTTCCATGGTGACCATAAACTGAAATGTTGTTCCTACTCCTTCTTTAATAAAAGCCCTCCCATCAACACTTTGGAGTATGAAATTGAAACAAAAACCCGGAAAAAACCCCATTCGTCAGCGTATGGAATTGCGACAATTCCAGACGTCGGCTTACGGAAAAATGCACTCCAATTAAGACTGGCATTTTGCCAAGAAGTTCTTCCGAGTCCTTCTTTAACTATGCGCTTCCAGTGCGCTATGTCCTGTTTGACGACAAGTTTTCGCTGGCGATCTACGCGTGTCAGCTCATGATAACGGCTGTGGGCAACCTCGCCGTCTTTCTGCTGCTTTACCGCCGTTCACTCTGGCCCCTCCCGTCGATCCCGGCGTCCGATTGGGTCCCAATTATCGCCCACATTGTCGGCCGTCAGTGGAATCCCCGGAGACTCAGGGTTCGTTTCGGGACTTGCGAAGGGGAAGTCGAAGGTATTGTATTGTGGGGTACCCCCGGGAAGGTTCTATTTTACCACGCACGAAAAATACCCAATAATGGACCTTTTAACCCCGTTTTACGGCCAATTTAATCACCCGAGGCATAAAACGATGATCGAAAAGAGGTAGATCAAAAGGGGCGCGCAGTTTGATAATTAAAACTCTCCGGGGTGCTCGGCAATATAAAAGGTGTTCAATGTGGAATATTAATTAGGAGAGATACAAAATTGACAGACTGATCTCTGAAATTCAAGGGATTTTTTCAGACAGCTCCCGGCGCCTGACCGACTGACGATCACGTTAATTACTGTACACTTTCCGCTTTTATTTAGATTCGATAAATATGTATTTATCCGCAAATCACCATTTTCTATTCCATTCTCGAAGATTTCCGAAGTGGTTGGACGGAGAACTCAATCGATTTTGGCCAATTTTGGAAAGTCATGGTACTTACCAGACATCGAGCGCGATACCAGTCTCGAAAGTGGGAAAGCTGAAATCTTGGCAAATTGCCAATAAAGAGTGCTGCTTGAAATTTGAATACTTCATTTAAATACCGTCATCGATCGTCCAGACATCCTTCGTTTCTCCCTTGTCTGGTCCTCCAGTCAGTCTCCTTCCTCTCTCCCACGATGTTCTCCCGTGTCACGGAGGCCATTCGTCGTTTCATCGCATTCTACCACGCCTTCGCCTCCAACTACGGACTCTTCGGGAGGCTTATCGCACTCCTTCTCCCCATCTTCATCGGAGGACTCTGCATTGCCATCGGTGAGCGACCGCGACGCGTATGACCGCAACGCGACCGCAGCGCATAGATCTAGGTCCTACAATAGGCCAGAATTATGGCAAGTACTCTCGTATGTAAAAAATGTTTACAAAAAGGGGTGGGGCTTATTTTATGCCATGTTTAAATAAATGATTCCAGCACACTATGTCTTGACTGGCGGTGCGGACTCGCTGAAGTTCGCGAGCGCCTTCGTCGCCATTGGAATGGGCGACCTGGCCATCTTTCTGCTGCGTTACCGCCGTCTATTTTGGCCTGCGCAGTTCAGCCCGGCGTACGACGGGAACGACCCAATGAGCTTCGAAATTGTCGTCTCTCGGTGGAGACCCCGGAGACTCAGGGTACGTTGGAATCTTGCGAGTCATCATTAAAGAAGGAGGAGTACGAGCAAGATTCCGTGTCCGTAAAACAGCTGTGGCCATTGTGTCTAAAATGCAGACACAGGCAAAAGTACAAGTGCACTTGGCCTGTGTCTGCATTTTTAGCCACAATGGCCACAGCAGTTTTACGGACCGGAATCATCTTCTTTAACAGGAGAGATATAAAATGGACATGGCGAAATACTGTAAATCAAGGATTTCTTTTCAGAAAGCTCCCGGCGCCTGACCGACCGGCGATCACGTTAATTACTGTTCACTTCCGCGTTTGTTTTGACCCGATAAATATGTATTTATCCGCAAATCCCCCACTTTATTATAATTGGTCGATCGAAGAGCTTAATCGATTTTGCGGTCAATCTTGGCGTGTTCGAGAACTTTCCAGACATTTGACTGGAGCCAGTTTGTATCGATTTATGTCGAAGTCTGGAAGACAGTCAAGGTCAGACACCCCGCCAAAGCAGAATACATGGCAAATTGCCAAAAATACTCTCCGGACGCCCCCTTTACATATTGTGATCGATTGTCTAGACATACTTCGTCTGGCCCCTGTCTGCTCCGGTCAGTCTCCTTCCTCTCTCCCTCGATGTTCTCCCGTGCCACGGAGGCCATTCGACGCTTCATCGAATTCGCCGCCAACCACGGGTTCTTGGGGTGGCTCTTCGTTCTCCTCTTCATACAAGGACTCTGCGTTGACATTGGTGAGTGACCGCGACGCGTATGACCGCAGCGCATAGTTCTAGGTCGTACAGCAGGTCAGAGTCATGACAATTAATTTTTCTCGTTTACAACAGGAGCCAAATCCATTGAAGTCCTCTCAGAATTTTGCGAAAAAAATGGAGCGTACATTTGTAGAAATATCTGAACATCAACCGTGGTGAATTTACAGAATTTTCTTTTAAAAAATCTGCAGTGGAAATTGCTTTCAAAAAGATGGGAGCTTACATTCTGCAATGTTCAAAGAATGATTACAGCTCGCTATGCCCTGTTTGGCGGCACGTATTGGTTGAAGCAGCTCGCGTGCACCTTCATCAGCGTAGCAATGGGCGTCTTCGCCATCTTTCTGCTGCGTTACCGGCGTCCAGTCCGGCCCGTCCAGTCCAGCCCGGAGTCAGACGGGGACGACTCAGCGAGCGTCGACATTGTCGCCTATCGGTGGATTCCCCGTAGACTCAGGGTTAGTTTTGTACTCGCGAAAAAGGATTAGCAGACTTCTAATTCACACGCACGGAAAATTCCAATATTGGACCTTCTATGTAACCCCGTTTCATGGCCAATTGAATCACACTGGGCATAATACGAGGATCGAAGAGGTAGATAAAAAGGACGCGCAGTCCGTCATTGGTCATGCCCGGGAGCGATCAATAGGACGCTTCAGATGCTCGACAATATCAATACAAAATGCACTGAAAGTCCAGATTGAAGGTGCACAATGGAGAACATTAACTATTTAGGAGAGATATAAAATGGACAGTGCGAAATACTGTAATTCAAGAATTTCTTTTCAGAAAGCGCCCGGCGCCTGACCGACCGACGATCGCGTTAATTACTGCACACTTCCGCGTTTGTTTTGACCCGATAAATATGTATTTATCCGCAATTCCCCCACTTTATTACAATTGGTCGATCGAAGAGCTCAATCGATTTTGCTGTCAATTTTGGCGTGTTCGAGAACTTTCCAGACATTTGACTGGAGCCAGTTTGTATCGATTTATGTCGAAGTCTGGAAGAATGTCAATGTGAGACATCCCGCCGTCTCGTCGGCTCATTCACTTCCCCGACTCTCCTCCTGACTTCTCCTCTCCTCCCTCTCCTCCTCCCTCCCTCCCTTCCTCCCTCCCCTTGCCCAATCCTACCGTAACCCCAACATGACTTCCCCCGTCCCTCCTGCAACCGACGCCGAGAAGGTCCACATGGCCAATTTCATCCTCTCCAGCAACCTTTCCAAGGTACCGTATCCAAAGATTCGTGAATTATTGGGTCCCACCGCGAAATTACCGTATCTGATCTACAGCCCCACGAGATCCCGAGCTGGAAGAAGTGGCGTGTGTGCGGGGCAGATCGACTCGTCGAGGGCCCCGTCCTCGTCTACCTCCGCCACAAGGTACAGTACCCCCTCTCAGATGAGGGATACTGTATCTACAGTAATCAGACGGGATACGGTATCCTTCGCCCGGTATGAGCGATCTCCGCATCAATTACTGCGTATTTAGATCTTCGTATGGTATACTGTAGCTACAATAATCAGCTGGATTACGGTACTACATGGTCGCTAAATAATTGGTCTTTGCAACTACAGTACCCAGACGGGTTACGGTATCTTCATTACCGTATTTCTTTGCAGGGCTGGATCTTCGATCGCGTCAGTCCTCTGGCATCGCGCGAGTGCGTCCTCACGCGCCGCGGCTACCTCCTCATCTATACGCGCGAGGACAAGGGTACGGTATCGCTATTACCGTAACCCGACTACCGTTCCTGAATATCGTAATCATTATCCACACTACCGTAACCCGACTACCGTAGCCAAAACTACTGTAACCATGAGAACCTCTGTACCCAGCAAACCAACGGCTCGCAATTCAACGACATCAAAATTAGAACTGTATCACAACCTTGCCGTAACCTAACGATACAGTAATCGGTTACAGTACCTTTCCAGGCTTCGTCCTGAACATGCGATCGGCCAAGGAGGTGTGGACGCACTCGGACACGATCACGGCGGAGGGACAGGAGATTGTACGGAATGACCAAACTACAGACTACAAACTACGAAAATGGGGCAGATTTCAAACAATCAAGTTTGATAACATTGCGGTCTTAATTTTAAAAAAACAAACTTTTCGTTGTAGAATACAGTCTGAAATAAAATCAAATTTAAATTTTCAAAAAATTAAAGATCTAAAATTTCAGACCCGCTGTCGCGTCAAGGTCCGCTTCCCCTTCGGTACCGTCAACGTCGTCCTCAACGGAGGGAAGATTGACAAGTGGCGCGGAGCCCTCGTGGACGCTGTCGAGAACCCGATCAATAAGGCGCCCGGTAAGGACAGGATTGGGACTTACTTTTTTAGCACAGACTCCAATTTGTTAGAATTACTGCGTTTAGCAATACATCCGATTGTTCAGACTTTCTGCATTTAGCTATCTACCTAATTTTTCGGTTTCTTCGGAAGATTCTTCGGAAGGAAAACAATCTTTCTTACAGTTGAGTCGAGCTGCCTGGCTGGCCTTACCGCTTCGACCAAGCCGCCGCTCAAGCAGAGCGAGTATGGAGTGAAGAAGAGCAAGTATGGCCGTTGCCCCCGGCTACAGTAATCCTATTCGCTCCAGGACCAAGACGGCCCCTGCTCCCGTCGTCGTGGAGGAGACAGTCGAGGCAAAGGAAGATGTCCAGGAGGAGGAGAAGCTGCAACTGGCCGTTTACAAGGAAACGTCTCCTTCCGTGGACAGTGGAGCCTTTGGGGCGGCCGAATTCAGCCAGAGGTACGGTAGGATCAGTTTGCGATGCTGTCTAGCCAGTCTGCGATGATGATGATCCATTACCGTACTCTAGGATGTTCGAGCTCAGCACCCGTCCCGCCGGCACGACATTTGCAATGCTCGACGACGAGGTGAAACTAAATACAAAGACCAAACTACATATTCGAGACTGGATAGATCAAACAACAATCGATTCAGGACCAGCGCTTCATCACCGCCCTCCTCCTCTGCCACGCCTCCATGACGAACCTCTACGAGTCGACGGGCAGCGAGCGCAGCATCATCGAGCGCCCTCTCCTTGCCATCACCAGCAGGTGATGGCAAAAGTTCTGCAGACCACGGGGGTCAAACCAATGAGTGTGTGGACCCGGGCCTGCATCACTACCACTACACCAACCGGGACGACCGATAACTTCAGTGAGACCATGGTGGAAGTTCCCGAGGACTGCGGCAAGGTCGATGGCGAGGCTGACAGGGCTGACAAGTACGTGCCCCACCGGACTACCGTACTCCTTTCGTTCGCTTCAGGACCACGTGGCAGCAGCGTCACATGGACAAGAGGAATACCTCGTTCTGATGGGCCCTCTACCATACTCCCCCATACTAACTACTAGTGATCTCCGAGATACACCGGTCACCATTGAGAAATCGAGAATAAAGCTGGAAGATTGGCAAAGGATTTTATTTGACGTCAAAGTAACAATACGATGTTTTACTTCCGGAAGGTGTTAAAATGAGCATAATTATGTTTTTAAAAAGCAAGCGATTTTTGGGGGAGGCAAGCGGGAAATGTTGAGGAATATAAAGATATGAGTGAGTTTGACTCGTGTTGTTTCTCATCCGGCGCGAATCGCGGAGGATAAATTGAGATTGTCCCGATTTGCACTTGACCACTCGACTTTTCTTTTTTTCGCCTTTTTTCGAATATCGATTAAAGGCATTCTAATAAAATCAGTGAGCTATTGTTCAAAGTTACCGTAATCCTAGCAAAATAAATCGAGTTGGCAATCAAGCGGGTGGCAATCGAGTCTCGGCCTCAATAGCTGGAATTGTTGAGGGAGTGCTGATGCTGGAATCGGGACGCTTCTTTCGGAAAATGTACATTATTGGCTCGAGGAGATTGAGCGTGGTCCTGCAACGAAAGATTGAGATACGCCCCCTTTAAGTTGTATCTGAAGATGGAGATAGAAACTTACGGAATAACGATAAGTCCGTTGATGAGACACAAAATGACGCAGAGGGACATCGTCTTGACGAAGACCTGAATTATAAAATATAAAGAAATGTTTTGTGGTGTTCTTTAAGTTGTATCTGAGAATGTAGATAGAAAACAACGACTGCTCCTTTATGTACTATCTAGTACTGTAGATAGACCGTACGTGGCTCATGTAGACATTGGAGGTGAGGAGGGACATGACGCAGATGGAAGTCGACATGGAAGCCTGGAGGGCCGGGATTCCGACAGAGGCGAGGGAGGCGCGGATGCGCTCGCGGTTGCAGTCGACGTCTGTAACAAGAAATATAATAAATATCTCAAAACTTGGATAATTAAACCTAATAATAGGGTATACAGTCTCTTATTGAGGAACCGAAAACCGCATCATATTTTCAGGTGAAAATTTGGAAAAACTTCAAATTGATCAAACTTGTTCGCCAATTTTTGTGCAAATTCGACATAAATATAATTTCTGTCTCGCTTGTAGTTCCGCATGAAGTTCAAATTCGATGTTTTAGATAGCGCTTCGAACCTGCGGTGTGGTAGTGGTAGGTGACGTGAGCGGGGATGTCGACGGAGAAGCCCATGGAAATGATCAGTGCAGCCATGACGATTGGATCGAGATCGGTGCGAGCCCATGCCAGGATTCCGAGGATTCCTGAATTAAAAATAAAATTTAAATATTTAATATTGATTATTTATTTACATTTTTACTATAAAATATTTACCAGCCATGGTAGAAGCAATGGAACAGGTTGCGACAAAAGTGGTGAAGAAGTCCTGCAGGAAGACGAGACAAATCAACGCCATGGCAACGAGCGTTGCGGCTCCCGCCTGGAATTCATGGGTTACGGTACGTAGGGAAGTACGGTAAGTCAGAGAGTTCGGTAGGTCAGCTCTTATACCTGCCACATGTCCTCTGGCATGTTCTCAATGACGTCGAGGAAGAGAGCGTCGTCCATGAAGAGCGTCGCATTGAAGACGTGCCTGTAATTATTGATTTTTGGATTTTTGGAGATTATTTTATTTTATAGACTTATTCAGATTAAACTTACTCGTATTTCAACAGTGTACTCCTTGCCATCTTGAGGAGAACGTTGCGCTTGGGCCAATGTCTGAGGTCATCGCCACGATAGGCAGTAGTGAAGAGGAAGCGGTCCAGCATGCTCTTGCCGCTGAAAAATGCGAATTTTCCATGATTTTCACATTACTCATAAATAGAGGAATCCCCTAGTTTTAATTCTATTCAAAATATATTTATTTAAAAATTAATCAAAATTAAAAGATTATCTTACTTCTCGCCCTTGCTGAACTTGACGATGCCATTCCAGTGCTTGTATTCGGGCCACGACACGAACTCGGGCAGCCGATTCATGTCCAAACCCCCGCTGCTCTCGATCTCCGAGCTGTCCTCGCTGTCCTCGACTGCCCCGCTGTACTCCTTGAAGTCGCGCAGGAAGAAGTTGGTTGATGCCGGTCCCCAAGCGTACGGTAGCCCTTCGAGCTCAGCAACCATGCCTTCCAGCCTGAATTCGGCCAATTTTTAGAGATTCAAATGATTTACTTTTTATGTTTATTACTATCCAGAAGAATCTAGCTGCATTAGAAAGCCCGCCTAAACGCTTGAAAATGCTGTCAGATTTTGAAGCACCACAATTTCGCACAATTTAGTTAAAAATCGCACTTTTTCAAGCGTATCGGATCTGATAGATTGCCGGGGTTGGAGACGAGCACTGTGGCGAGGAAGAAGTATGGGATGATGTAGTCGTCGCGCAGCTTTCCCATCTTCAAAGGCATTTGAATTTTTGAATTTCCCGCCAACTACAGTATCCCATCCTGATTCAGATCGTACCTCTTGGAGGGGCGAGTCCTCGGCGAAAAGCTTCGTGGGCGTGAGGTTGACCTCCATGCCGGTGATGCCCCAGATGCAGAAGGAGAGACCCACGATCCAGAAGATCTGGAAAGATCAAACATCAACGATCAAAGATCGATTATCAGAATTCGTACCATAACTCCCACAGCGAAGATCTTGTTCATCAGCAGCGAGATGTACTTGTCCATGAACTTGACGATGAAGTTCTCCTTGACCCAATCGTGCCATTTGTGCTCCTGTAGAATAGGACATTCAGTTGATTTCAAATTATTGTCAGATACAAAGTCAGACACCGCTTCCTTTAAGTTGATTTTGAACCGTCAGATATAAAAGTACCTGATTGATGCTCTCGAAGTGTCCAAAGCCGGTGTAGAAGAAGCAGATGGGCGTCGTGAACCAGGGAAGACAGGGGATGATTAGCTCATCCGGATCCGACGGCACCTTGCCCGTCCTGAGAATACTTATTATTATTCCGTTCCGCGAGTATCTCTCCGATTCCTCCCTATCTGATAATTACAGTACCTCTGTGCCTCTTCGTGGTTCATCTCGACTGCACCCACGAGGATCATGATGGCGGAGTAGAAGGTGATCTGTAAATTCATTTATTTATTATTTTTATATTTTCCGAGTCCCGTTCTGAGGTGTCTGTATTCCCTGGTCGATGCTCTTTACCTCCCCATTTCTGGGGAGGTAATTTTGCCTCCCTCTTTATTCTTCTGTGTAATGGCCCCTCGTGGACGATGGAAATCGACCCCTCATTTTATTACGTTCCTTAAATGTTTTGGCCGAATCGCGGCACTGCATCTAATTGTATTTCCCCCTGTAGCACGTTGGTCAAACGATAGGAAAGGACCACTGAATCAACCCGAATTCCCTTACACTTGAATCGATATTTCCGAGGCTCATGCGTAGTGTAGCTGAAGCAAAAAAATCTATGCGAAAAATGTGTCGTTTGGCACTCGAAGTTTCAGGTACCGGAATACGCCTCAAGAATAATTACAATAGTCTTTCTTCCGACTTACGCCATCCGTTACTGAAAGTAAATGCTCAGGAGAGTCCAAACGTCACCTCTCTCTTCCCTTTCCATTTCACCCCCCCCCCCGCGTCGACAGTTGTCGTACAACTCCATTACTCCATAGTGCCTCCCTTACATTGTCAGATACGTGTCCCCCCTCAGGAAGGGTAGGAGATAGAGAGAGTATAGTTCACACCATTGTAATTATGTGTAAAATTAAAATAACAAGAACCTGATACACGAAGTCGATCGCGATGCAGATCATGTTAGCGTAGGCGAGCAGAGTGATCTGGAAAGAAAAGCCCATAGGTGAATTTGGGGGCCGGGAGCTTCCGGGGACATACAAATTTTGGGGCTCGGAGCTACAAAGTGGGCATACCTCCGGGGCTCCAGTGTAGGTTCCAACGAGATCGGCCAGGATGTTGGTAAGGGCGGAGATAAGGATGGCTGGTCCCGTGTCCATGAGCACCTGGAAATTATTTTGTTAAATTATATCTTTTCTTTTTTTTCGGATTTCCCCTCAATTTTTCCTGTCAATGAACACCTGGCAATTTTTTATTACATTTAATATAATACATTTCGAATTTCCCCTGATTTTTCTTTCCTGTTTTTGGGATTGTTGTCAGTGTTCAGTTGTCGAATGTCGTTGGTTCGCAAGAGAGTAGTTGTTGTAATGAATTGTGATCGCATACTGATTACGCGTGCGCGCGATCGTCAAATTCCATTGTAATAGTAGTGCGCGTACTTGATAATCGAGAGTCGACTTATCGAATTGCCGGGATCCGCAATCATTTGAACACAGATTGGTGATTGATCAAGGCGCAACCATTCACCAAATTCGGATCACACAGAAATAATATTTGTAAACATCGTCGTTCCATCACCATGACGACGTTTACTGCACTAAATCCATTGCAAAATTTGAATTCCGCAAAATTGTTGTAATGCAGACATGGCGAAGTTTAGTACACTAAAGGTAAATGATAAAGGTGCGTCCCTTTCAGGTCATCCGGAGGGTGGATACTGGGCGGCCAGGTACACTATGAACATTTTTAAGAGTCATTTCTAAAATTAGTAAAAGTCGTCGTAATATCAGGCACGACGATGTTTACTACACCACGAGCATTCCCTAACCTCAGCCAGTCGATCATGCGGGCTGTCGTTCTCGACCGGGTAGTTGTGCCGCCTTTCCCTCGTTACTCGATGCCACGAGTGAAGCATGAGATAGGCGTCGTCGAGACCTGGAAAATGGGAATTTTGAAATTTTCAACTCTTTAAAAATATAATAACTACAATATTAAAGCCATAAAAATCACAAATTCTATACTGAAAAGAGTTTAGAAGTCTGACGTTGGTTTTGTATATTGTTGAAATTTTTTCTATTAAAACAAACATTTAAAACATTTGAAGGTTCGAAAAATATTAAAATTAAAATTTTGAAAATTAAAAGACAAACCTATAGCCAAGACGAGGAAGGGCGTCACGCAGAGAATCGACGCGAATCGGAATCCAACAGCGAACATGAGGGCGAGTCCCGTGGCCGTGGCCATGAAGGGACAGACGCACGCGAAGAACGCCAGTGTCATCTGGATAAGGCGCATATTAGGAGCTGGCTCGGAATCAGTGTGCTACCTTGTAGAAGGAGAACTGGCGGTAGTACGAGCTGGAGAGGAAGGTGAAGAAGGTTGAGACCGTGATCTAGAAAGGCGAGGATTAGGTGTCATTGACTCAGATCAGGTGTAGTGGCGCAGAATCGGGGAATAATTACCATGATACAAAATCCGATGAGAACGTAGGGCAGGATGGAAGTGCCCGTTCGGATGATCTCCTGCTCGACGACCGTTGCCGAGATCGTCAAGACACGAATGTGCGGCGACGTGAAATCGCTGTAGAAAAATTAATTTTCACCGCCCTTTAAGCTGCATCTACAAGTGTAGATAGAAATGGCACATACTGTGCAAAGTAGTTGTAGATGCCGTATTCGTATTTCGTGACGTCTTCTTCAGTCCAGCCCTCGCCTGCTTCGCCTCGAAGCGTCAGCGCCAGCATTTTGGCTTCCTCCAATTGATTTCAGTTTGCGATTACTTCGGTGGTGCTACCGTACCTTCATATTGGAGTAGGTGGCGACGCCGCCGCCCTTGTCAGCACTCATCTCCGTTGTGTTGGCGTCTCCTATCAGGAGACTCTGGGCATCGTGACCGACATTCGTTCCATTCCTCAGGTGCACTCCGAAGAAATAGGGCTGTAATTTTATGCGTTTTCCAGTGACCCCCTTTAAGTTTGGAGATAGAATTGTATCTACAAAGTACCGTATACCTGAATGTTAAATCTCCGTCCGAACAGCGTTGATCGTGGATAGTGGAGGTCGATGCGCTCATTGTCCTCCTCTCCATCGAGCAGGTGGTGCTTCTGGACGGTGAAGCCGTTCTGAAATGAACAATTCAAATTTACAATTTCCCGCCTTCAGAGCCCCCTTTAAGTTCCATCTGAGGAGTGTAGATAGGTCGTTGAATCATCGGCGCATTGTACCCTATGAGAACTCCCCCCATGGAACGATCACGTCCGGCCACCATCGACCACCAAATCAAGAGGACAAAAGTGCGGAACCCTACCAGGGATCGTACCCGCGATGCCCTATTCGGAAGGTGCGCCCTCTACCACGAAGCCACGGTAAGCAACGTACGATCCACTGGATGATCGGCTCGTTGACCCAGCAGAAAGAGCGACAGAACTCGCGGTAGGATTCGTTCTTGCCCGTGTTGTAATTCGGCATCGTGAACTTGGTCGTGAGGATCTTTTCGACCTGGAAAAATGATTTATAAGGGTCCCTTTAAGTTGCATCTGAAAGTGTAGATAGACATATTGACATAGATCCTTTAAAGGAGCCGACCCACGAAAATTTTTTTGTCTTATCTGAAAGAGCGTGAATCATCATTTTTCACGCTCTTTCAGATAAGCCAATAAAAATTTTTCGTGTGTTGGCTCCTTTGTATCTGAGGCTGTAGATATAAAGAAGAACGGACCCGAACGACTTCGTTGAGCGTCTCTTCTCGAAGCATGTTTCCTCCGTCCTTCGGGATCATGAGTAGGAACATGGCGGTATTAGCGCTGCCGTTGGCATCGAAGAAGCGTTGGAAGGTCTGAAGAAAGATGTATCTCCAATCTTAAAGGAGCCCTAATTTGAACTGTAGATGTTTTATATCTCCAAACTTAAAGGAGTCATTTCAAGACATGTAGATGTTTTTGGTGTCTCCGAACAAGGAGCCCGTATTGCAACTACGGATACTCATTTATTTGCAACTCTAAAGAAGCACTATCGAAACATGTAGATGTTTTTCTATCTCCAAACTTAAAGGAGCCCATTCAAAGCGTATTTAGACACTTTGCTTCACCGCACTTTAGGGTGTGGCGCGCGTTCGAATTGTTTTCTGCTCTGTTATGCTCTCCTGTTGGTTTCGGCACTGATTGGGAATTTGACTATTATTCAGAAAGGGGGTCGAGTTCAATCAACGATCAGGCACCACAACTGCACAACATCGGCCAGTTCGCTAGGCGATTTCGATAAGGAGCGACAAGTATGATGCGATGCCTGGATGTTATTGGGACTGTCCCAAACTTGTCTAAAATGGCGTTCGTTCTTTCTCCGGCTTTCCAGAAACAGTGTACAGAGTCTCCTTATAATCTCTATCTCTATGGGTCTAACGGATTATAGTTAGTCGCTTTATTAGCTAGCTTCGCGGCAAATAAAATTGTCTTCAATTTAGGTTCGAAAAGATACAAACAGAATAAAAGTACTGAAATCATTTCCTAGTAAAATGCAGAAAAAACCTAAATTCGCCGAGATTCTTCGCGAGATCACAACGTCCTTTTGAGGATGCATTATGAGCTTTTTAGATACGCTAATTCATTTTTCGCGTTTTCCGGATGGACTGTGGCACCTGTGTGTTTCAGGATAGAGAAATGATTTATACAGAAGCACAGTACTGTGGAATGGCTAATGAAAGACACACAAGCTGGGTTGAAATGCGGAATTCTCATTCAGATACATTCTTGATCGCCAAGAAACCTGATTGACACGCTCCGCGTAATAATTTCGGCGAATTTAGGTTTTTTCTGCATTTTACTAGGAAATGATTTCAGTACTTTTATTCTGTTTGTATCTTTTCGAACCTAAATTGAAGACAATTTTATTTGCCGCGAAGCTAGCTAATAAAGCGTCTAACTATAATCCGTTAGACCCATAGAGATAGAGATTTCCGATCTTTTATTGTTGCAATTGGTTGCAATTTTTTCGTTCAAATACAATCCGTAAATAAAAGGGACGGTTTGGTGATATACAGCCAAGTCGTCGAAAAACGTTAATTGGTCTTTGATCTTTCACGCTGGAGAGTCTAGAAAGATTCCATGATTTTGTCATGGACCTCCAAAAACAAAAGTTCTGCCAAAGGCGGGAATGAACCCCGAAAAATCAATAGATGAACTTTGATCTTCCATAAAAAGTAATTTTAAACATTTCAGGATGCTTCCTGACCCTCCAAAAAGAAAAACACAACATTTGCCCTTGGCGGGGATTGATCTCCCGAAAAATCGATAATTGATTATCCGAAAATCGATAATTCATCTTTGATCTACCATGAGTAAGAACTCTAAACCACTCTAGACGACTCTAGAACACTTCCTGACCACCCACAAATGAAAAGAAAAACGTTTGCCCCAGGCGGGGATCGAACCCGCCACTGGCCAAGCTCGATGTCGCTAAACAGCGTAACTCTGGGCTTATTCGTAATAAAACCATAACCTGCATCTAGCTGAGATCGAGAGCTACAGAAAACGACTATGGATGAGCCACTTTGCTCCAAGGAAAAGCGAGATGTGGCCAAAATGCCACTGGCGCTAAACAGCGTAAGTCTGAGCGGTCTCAGCGTGACACTTTAAGCGGGACACCAAAAAACGCGACAAATGGGGGTAGTCATATCTCAGCGAGGGAAGGTCCAAATGAGCTGTTCTTTTTTTTATTTTGTTAGTCTCGACCTCGGAAAGACGACTATATAGGTTTCGAGGCTCCATTTTGCTTATATCGGATTGTAATGTAGTACCCCCCTGAGAAGTTGTGTCGACGGGCGGAAAAAACGAGAGTCGAACCTAAATTGCCCAGTTCACCTGGCGTTTCAACGTAGGTGAACTGGGCGTAACTAAGCGTTCCTTTCGCTGTTCTCTTTCTCCCTGGACAGAAACGCTTGAGAGAGTTGACCCCCCAAAATGTGAATGCTCAGACGGCCTTGGAGCTTTCATAACAGATAGGAGAAATAACCTTGAGTTCTGCCAGTGACCGCGAGCCGAGCGGCGTATATCCGGTGATGTCATTCTTGAAGCTGCAAGAGAACTCATAAAATTCGACCTTCAACCCCCCTTCCGAACTTCGTAGCCATCTTGGGTGTGCCTAGTTCGCGAACTATTTGAGCTCGCTTCACAAGGTCGCCTGTACCCGGGGGAATCGAACCACCGACGATTCGGAGTTCAGTTCGGGCACGGTTTTGATCCAAATAACCACAAATTAGCCAAATTCCTTGTTCTGTAGGCAACCATCTCAGCGAAATAGAATGCAAAAGGGTTTTAGAGCAACAAAACTGAGCTCTCTGCCCGTGGGAATCGAACCCGGGCCCTCCGGGTGCTGTTCAGACATACTACCGACTGCGCTATAGAGTCAGAAAGCGAAGCGAAACTTACGGCGTGAGAACAACCTTGAGGGCTCCGATGGCGGAGATGACGGATGAGATCAAGATAATGAGGAAGATGTTGCGGGAGATGAAGTAGGCCCATTTGTGGTAGTACGATGCTATCTTGCGCACGATTCTAGAACCCTTGCCATCTGAAAATGATTGTTATGTATTTTTTTAACATTTTTGTCCTATTTTTTTTAATAATTTTATTTTCCAATTTTAGCCTAATTTTAAGATTTTTTCTGATGAATTGCATGTTATTCTAAGGGCGTACCGTAGCCCTGCCCTTAAGTTCTATTGAAATGCTAATGCGTGCCAAGGGACGTTCTAAAAAGTTCTTGGGCTGGGCGCCTATTGAATGGCTGCTGTTTATTCGGTGCGCCACTGTGATAGATTTCTTCGCAGTTGTGGCAACAGGAAATAAGGGCACGGAGATGATTGGGAAATTGAGGAGAGAAAGGGAAGAAAAAGGAGTTGTTGGCCGTATCTACAGAGTGTAGATGGTCTTAAAGGAGGCGATCTTCAAACTCCACAATGGATGATCATGATGGCGAAAACGCGATTACAACCCACGTAAGGCAGTTAGTCTTTGTTTTCGGGAAGTACCTCAGGGGCGATTATCGCTCAGGGGTAATTTCATGCGACGATTACCACAGGGAATTGACTTCAGAGTAATTTTCAAGAATCGCCTATTTTTCGGTTACCGCCAATAATTGGCTTGAGAGTACTAAAACAGGACTTACGCGCATTATTGAGGCGATCGTCGAAGACGGCCTTCGTTGGATGGACCAACATCGGTCTTCACCGAGGCGGAGAGTTACGGTAGTCTCCGCTATTCGACGGTCCTTCGAAGTCGGGAGCGAAACTCTGTTTACAGCCAAGAGGAAGTGGTTGAGGAGAGTAGAGCTGCGGTCTGAAATGGAGGGTAGGAGGTCGAACTTCAGCAGTTTCAAGCCAACGCAGTTCGAGTTCGGCACGCGAACGGTCGAAAATATGAGCAAAACAAGCACTAAGAACAGTAATGTAAAAATTTTGTTTTATGAACATTTCCGCTCTGAAACGTATGTACTGATTCAGCGTCGTGTTTCAGACCTAAAATCTCGGAGAACGCGCAGCGTCTTGATACTCGACAATAGCTAGAGCGGACAATTCCAAGTGCCACGAATAACAGTGAGTAATGGAGAAAGTTGCGATAGGCGAGAAGACGATAGCTTTCACTCCAAGGTAGAGGAGAACTGCCTAGCTACTCCACGGGCTCTCCCTCTCTCTCTCACTCTCAATATGATGCCATCATGATAACAATTTGGGCTGCATTCTCCTTGGTTGAGAGTGGTCAAAAGCGAACGAGTTTCTGAACGCCTCTTCTGACATCACAGGATGGGCAGGAGGAGGAAGAGGAGGAGGAGGAGGAGAAGGAGGAGGTGGAGGAAGAGGAAGAGGAGGAGTAGGGGGGTTCCTTAGGCGCGACACATACAACACAATGTTAATACTCCTTGGCGATGGCCCGCCCCCCTCCTTCCCCCCATCCAACTCGGGAAATACGGCGCGATTTACCGGGAAGAATTGCCACCCACACACACACACTGATCGCGTCAAATGTCCCGAGTTGTCTAATTATCTGATTCGACCCCGAACAACCTCACAATTGTTGCCAAAAAGTCCCTAAGCTCTTAATGAGATTTCATGTGTATTATCGATAAAGATACGAAAAAAATAATCGTTCGGTAAACTTCATACATCGTGATATTTAGTTGATCTGAGAGCGTACAAGGGTATTAGAAGGAATAAAGATCAACCCGGGGAGTACCGCGTACCCAAGGAGTTGAAGTGGTGCCACGAGTCGAAAAACAAATTGCCCGCCAGTAGTGCTTTTTTCTACAGGGGGCTGTGGGAGGTGGTGAGGAACGGGTTCTAAGCCATTCAAGAAGAGCCGCCGCCTTCGGAATTTCGATAAATTGCGGCGTGACGCATATTCCAGAAATTTATGATAGTCGTCTAGAATTGTTTCGTAAGCTAAGCGCGGGTAGCACAACAAGCAAAAAGTGCGTCATCATTTCAATCTTGCCTAATAAGCTCAAAATGTGTCGGGTCGAAAGCTACAAATAAGGTTCCCGACTTAATATGCAGAGCAAATGGAAAGTACCTTCAATATGACAGCCGCGCAATCTCCAAGAAAGTATAGCAGAAATGCCGTCCAAAATCAATCGGGTGCCCTAAACCGACCAGGGTAACTGGTTAGCTCAAACGGCACGCGGGGTTAAGGGGGAGTTCCGAATTATCTTGGCGTGCCGGGGAGAACCTTCAAGTGACCCCTCAACTTCGTCTTTACTACCGGCTCGACTCGAGTTGATGACCACCTAAGGTTCAGGGACCACTAGAGTCCAGTCAGACACCACTTCATTAATGTCGTAGGAACAGTCGTGAGCGCCGTTTTTTTGCTCGTTATTCTGTTTAGGAAGTATTCTGGAAACTTTCGCGATTAGTATTTTTGGAGCGGAAATGCCTCACTCCTTGGTGTTCGGCAAAAACTATGAACTTCTATTGCTGTTTATTCTGATCAGATAATAAATACGAGCTTCTAAAGTTTTTGAACAAAGAGAATAAAGAGAGGAGGTGCGGTCAGGATGGTGAAAACGAGCGAATAATGTGGCCTATGGGGGGCTTGTGCTGTGGACTGACGCCATATTCTGTGTGAAGTTGGCCGAAGTCGAAGGAGGGAGGGACCATGTGGTTGCCCTTTCGACTCAGGATACAGCGGAGAAGAAAGACACTCCAGGAAAGACGAGAGGTGTGTTTTCGACCTCTGACGATCAACTTTGGTGATGGGAGAAAGACGAGTGGAGAAGGAGAAGAAGAAGGGTAAGGGGCACATCCCAACCCAACTCCGTCACGAAACACAATAAAGTAAGACTAGCACTTTCTTAGGTTCTTGACAATAAAACAAGCAATGAATATGCACAAGGCGTCGCCACTGCAAGATAAAATCTCTAATGGAGGTGTGCTCTAAAAGGAGGGCGCGCGAAGCAACACATATGTACAGGCACAACAAGAAGCGTTACAACATGGAGTGCATTAAATGCACTTCTGATATACAGAGAGCCGTAAAAGAAGGTCCATTAAAAGCCACTACGCAAAAAGCTGCAATTGTTCCACTATTCTACGCTTCAAGCATCGTACGATTGGTAGCTTGAAACTTTTCAAACTTTTCTCACTAGTTACCAACCGTCGATACATCTTGGGAATAAGAAATCTATGGAGTTCCAGACAATACTGTATTTAATGCCTAGGAAGTTATTTCCGTCCTCTGGCTCGGAATAAGCTGGACAGTGCCAATTCGCCGATGGCTGAAGCGAAGCGGACCTCCGGCTGATCGGACTTCTTGAACTGGCCGATTGAGTTGAGGATGAACGCTTCGACAGGGCCTTCTGCAACGAATGATTGGGGGTACGGTAGGTTTGGGCATTTCTTCGGTGTACTGTAGCTTTGGGCACTACTCACCTTTGTCCACGCCACGGAAGGCACGATTCTCCTGGCCTGGTACCCAAGGATTGATGGCTGGTCCCTTTCCATCGATGGCAGTCGATGGATCAATGATTTCTTGAGTCGAAGAATCGACTGCAAAGGTCAAATTCCAAAGTCCAAAGTTCAAACACTTACCCTTGACATACTGGACTTTGAAGGAGTTCCTCCGGCCTTGGCTGGCTGGCCTCGATAGAATCAGGACTTCTTGTCCATCACTCACGACGTTGATCTCGTTCTCGAAGCAGCTGTAGACTTGGCATTTTGCCAGGAAATATTCTTGGCTCGCTGCCAAAACTTCAAAAACTAACCAAACGCGATATCCGGTAGCCTGATAGTCAGCGGAACTCTTGATCTCCACGAATGATTCGCAGGTGCGCGCGCATTCAAAGTTGACACCGGAAACGCGCAGACGGATGTGGCCGAGGGGAGCCTGGAACGAACAGTACTGTATTTAGTGCTTCACCCTGTGGTTACCTGTTAGCTCTACAATTTCTGATTCTAGAATGCTGCGATTAGTGTTTCCCATATTTTCTGTGCTAAGCGCAGACGTGGCTCGCTAAACGTCACAACTCCAGGGTGCGAGGTGATCAATTTGCTCTAGTTATTTTGTTCGTTTCACAGTTAATTGGACACACCCTCGGAATTCGGCTATCATCGAATACGATCTTTACTCTGTTTAACGATCCCCGTTACAATTTGGTTCCTCCCTCAGGGAGGGGGCGACTTTCCTTCGCCTGATTCCACTAACAAGTGATCTATGACAGTTACACTGCCCCCGACTCGGAAGACTCTTTTTGGCACGTTGCCAAAGATCACTTTTGGCACGATGCCAAATTAGACTTACCCTTATCCTCCATGCGCAGTCTCCGACTCCGTCGTGCTTCAGCTCCTGCCACGAGGTCCCGGCAACCAGCTCAGTTCCAGAACATTGTCCTGGAATTACTGGATTTAGTCATTCGATTAATGTTAGTACACATTTTAAACATATTAATTTTAATATTTAGTGCACTTTACTGTTTTCGCTTGATATTTTTGGATTTCTATCGATGAGTCATGATGAGATGATGAAAAGGTCCGGAAAGTTCTCTCTGTGTTCGTGCACAATGTGCAGCAACAATCAACAGACGGCCGGTTGTTGCTCTGCTTGCGCCGGCCATTGGCGGGCGCGCGGCCGTCATCCGGCCGGCCGGACACTGTCCATCGGCGGGCGCACGGCCCAACAGACATTGCGCATTTTCTGTTGCAAATCTTCTTGCACTATAGTCATCCCCGCGCTCTCCTCGCCACATCACAATGGTGGCAATTATGTCAACAAGAAAGCAATGAAAGTGATCTCTGAAGGAAATGTCATAATAAATATATTCGATGACCTTTGCCTCCCCCCAAGTTTCGGCAACCCGATAGATCTATTGTCAAGGGAAATGATGATGCGGAAAATTCTCCGTATCACCCACCCTCGGGGGCCGTGACTAGAAATGGAGAGAGATAACGTAAAGTAAGAGACGCAGGCTGCAATCAAAACCTGCGTCTCTCCTTTTACGTTATCTCTCGCCTCGTTAATTTCATTTTTCTTTTTCCAGAGGCTTGTATCAATTCGTAAACTCCATATTTCCACACGGTCCAAACGGAGAGTTTTCCGAAGGAATCGCTCGAAATCTAAGCGCAACCGCGAACTGCTAAATATTGTCGGCTTATCGGCGCCAAAAATATTGTCGGCTTATCGGCGCCAAAAATTCATTCCTCTCCTCAATTGTTAGCGAAAGTGGCCAGATCTTGCGAAAGTCTGTGACCCCTCTGCTAGAATACATTCGGGAGTGGTCGAGAGAAAGTTTGCTGCCAAATCTCCAGGGAAAGTAGCCTCCAAGTAATCGCGTAATTGTTCGTTGGGAACGTTCGCTCTCGAGCCACGAAAAAACTGCCGCGAATTGCACGCAGCGGGGAAACAAATAATATTGTCGAGAACCTTGAGAACTCCTCCTAATTTTGAAGTCCCTAGGTCAACTTTAGTACGTCATGCTGTGCTCTACACGACGTCTGCAGCAATTCCTGCTCTTTTTCTGATTTTTATGTTTATTCAAAGAAGGATGGGGGAACCTTTGTGATTACTGTCAAGATAGAAATCCAGACCTGACACAGGCCAAGGTGCATTTTGACCCCAATTGCCCCAATGCAAATGTGTTTCCTCCTACTACTTTAAAAATGACGTAAGAAGAGCAGGTACTAGAAGCTTCTTTAACATTCGGTTATGTGATGTCACTGTTGTCGCATCCTACTGCCCGGCACCCTACCTCAAACTTCGGTGATTAAACCGGTGTGACGTCACAGGTGTGAGGGAGGAAGGCGAAAGTGCAAAGAGAGTGCAATCGCAACACAAATCTGCGAAGTGAATTGACCACCGTCAATTTGCTTCGCATATCGGACGGTATGCGGGGTCTATCATGGCAAAAAAAGGAGCTTGTCAGCCCCTCGTCGGCAAATTGGCCTGAAGTTTTGGAAAATTTAGTAAAAATTATCTATGAGGAAACGGGCATAGTTTCGTGCAAAGAAAGCATAATCTGTTTTCTTGTATCACGAGTTCCCCGAACTCTTTATGAGAGTTGGCCAATTATGAACTTCTTGCGATACCAACGAGCCGGGGTTCTGCGCCGAACCCCGGCGCGTTTGTGTCGCACTGGCGTCGTAATTGCGAGATGAGCTCAGCCCCCTTTTTAAAAAATATTTTATTCTTTTATTTACCCTAACCTGCATCAACCATGTCGCAGGTCGGTCCCGCCAGTCCTTCGGGGCACTTGCAGGTCAGACACGAATTGGGATCGGGATAGCCTCCGTGTTGGCAAGGCAGTTGCACGCCGCTGCAGGCATCTGTAAGGGTGATCTTTGATCTTTCGCTTGTTCACGAAAAGAAAACGTCACATTGCCGGGAACCACGGAAGGGCCAAGATGAGAAAGACTTGGGGGAATCAAATATATCACCCGAAAAACACAAGAGCTCTTGGTGAGGACCATGGTTGCATATCAAAGTTGGCTCAACTTCCTCTATTTGATTGATCTTTGATCTCCCGATAACTAACCATTGCAATAAAGGCGGTTCATCTGCTTGACATCAATGAAGGAAGGCCGAATCCTCTGGCCTATCGTCGATTCATAACGGGGATCCTTCGTTTCGATCGTGACTTGGTCGGAGCGCGTGGAGAAGGCCTGGAGGGGTCAAAGATCAATTATCTAGATACCAAAGATTGACGATCATAGATCAAAATACCAACCTCCGGTCCATAATGCATGATACTTCCGAGATCGTAGGATAGCCCCATGCTGTCGGCTTCTTCATACGACTGCTTCAGGAAGTTCATCTCCGTTCCCGCTGAGATGTAGTCGGAACTAGAAAGATCAAAGATCAATAATGATAAATCAATAATTGCCCCTACCGTATATTAATGTAGTAATCCCTGTCAGGTCTCGATTGTTCGTGCCAGAATCCAAGAGTATGAGCAATCTCATGGGAAATGATCCCGACATGCTCACAGCCATTTCCGATCGAGATCATCTGCGAGCCGCCCGTCTTCCCGACGGAGGAGAAGCACCTGGAAGAAGGTCGTGGTGTACCTGGTGCATAAGGGTGAGGGCGACGTCTCTCATTCATAGACCACACTTCCATGCACCAAGCACACCACTCACCCGGATCCCTTGTAGAACAGGATGTAATCGCTGGCTACGTAATTCTCTGCGAATCTCAGGCACGTCTCGCTCGACCACACGCCCATAGCTTGCTCGATCAGACGTCTCCAGTAAGCTGAAAAATTGCCGGCCATGGAAGGAATCGAACCCCAGACGCAAGGCTTACAGACTAGGGCTCTACCCACTGCGCCATAACTTACGATCGCTGCCCTTGAATCGATAAGGAATGGGGCGTCCTTTTGGCCAGCGATAGACAGATCCCGTGATGACCTTGCGTTTGTACCGGCGACGACGACCATCGCGGCGATCTTTCTCGGAAAGGACGATTCTGAATAATAACGATCTTTAAACTTGATCTTTGATCTCTGAACTATGATTTTCATAATAAATTTTCACGAGAATAGGCAGCCTTACCCCTTCATCTGCGGCACCGTCAGGACAATGTCAGATTCGAAGAGATGAGCCGAAAGCGCGCGATTACGTCCGACTTCCGTGGCATCGGCGACCATTGCCTGAAGGTTGATCTTTGATCTCTAAAAAAGGTGTAAAAAAAACTTTTAAATCATCGAATTTTAAAGATTTTTCTGATTTTGTGAATTTGGAAAGGTTGAAATTTTGAACTTTGATCCCTGATCTACCGCACCCTTTTCGGTTTCCGCGGATCCTCGAAGAGCGCTCCGAAAGCCTGCAAAATCTTCTCGACACTGCCGTAGTCTCCATTAGGACGCTGATGAACGGAGGAAAGGGCCGAGATTTCTGTGACCACCTGTAATTCTTGGCTTATTGCCAAAAAACCGGGCTCTTATGTGTCGATGACTTCTACACTACATTTAAGATATTTATCGATTGGTTCATTAATCAATAATCTTTGATCTACTGACGCCATGTTGTCTTGCGAATGATTCTCGTCGATCGGTAATGGGAGTTATGCGGAATGCCTGGATGGGATTGCGACGAGCGGGCGAGGAGAAGGCGGGATCGGCGATGTCTGCAAGAGGATGGTTGTCACTTTGATCTTTGATCTGGTGTCGCCACCTAATCTTTTCTCGCAAAGTTGACGTCAATTCGGTTCTATGTCTCACGCAACCAAAAATACCGCGAATTCGTGTAGGCCTATTGATACAGATTTTCCTAATTGGCACTGAAATACAGTCGTTTGAATAATTGCAACCTGGAACGAGAAACAGGAAATGTTGAGTTTTTCATGTCATGTCAGAAGGCATAAGAGTGGGGTTTGGATTTTGATCTATGATCCCTGATCCCTTACATCTGGCCGGTCGGAATCTATTCGGAGGTGGAGGAGGAGCGGATCGTACGGGCTCGGGCAGATTGTGCGCCCCCGTCAACGACAAGTCAATGTCGTCCTCGTAGTCGTCGGTCGAAGGCTGGGGCTGCGGCTGAAGGGGAATCATTGACCTTTGAACTTTGAGCTTTGATCTCTGTTCATCCTTACCCTAGCGGCGGGAGCAGGAGCTGGTGCGGGTCGTGGAGCTGGTCGCTGCAAAGAATTCTGACATTCAAGGATATCTGATGTCTAAGGCATATTAATTGTGGCACGCATTGAAAGATTGGTTACGCACTGATTGGCTGCTCAATTTTAATGTTGTGCAATGTATCCTCCGTAGTGAACTTTTTCAACAATAATTAGAGCCACGTCATCCAACCCCTCGGGCACTCCTTTGCACAGTTAGTTCAGAGAATACTCACTCGAGAGGGATAGAGAAAGAGAGAAAGGAACACAACTCGTTCCTGCTCCGACCCCCGCGGCACACGAAATGAATCACACTGTTACTTTGTTCGAGCGCAGTGTTATTGTCCGAGAAGGTGACGTGGTGCGTTACACTATGGGCTGAGAGTGCACGCCAAAGAGCGACATTTCCCAAAGCACACCACACTTTTTGTATTAGATTTCTAGCTTTAAGCCTACTGGAGGAGGAAGAGGAGGACGTCCGCCTCCGCCGCCCGCATGAAAATAGAATAATATAATAAATAATAAATTATATATTATTTTCCATCCCCTGAAAAGAAATAACCCTTTTCTTCTCTGAGCAAGACTCCCTATCAATCGTTGACATAATCCCATCAATCTCTACACAAGATTGGCATCAACGATAGCGGGCACTAACTATTCCTTGTCGGTGTAATTATCATTGCCGAAAAGATAAACTTGCTGACAGTTCTCATCAGATCAGCAATGTCTATACAAGGCATTAGAAACTTCAAATATGAAATTAAAAAATAATAATAAAACATCAACCTACCGGCGGAACTCGATTCAGCATCGAGAAGATCGATCCGAAGGGATTGTTCTCTCCCGGATTTCCGCCGCCTCCCAGTAATGGCATGAAGCTGCTCATGGCACCGAGGAACTTCAAGGGGATTCATTTTGGCACTGTGCCAAAAACATTTTGGCACGATGCCAATTAACCTGGCCCGCTCCTCCTCCGCCTCCACCTCCGCCACCTCCCGCAGCAGCCAGGCCACTGCCGATGAACGGAGCAAACATGGACATGAAGTCTTGGGCCTGGGGATTTCCATTATTTTAAAGAAAATTACTTTTTGAACTTACGGTTGATAACTGCAGTAGTGAAGCGAGCAGTAATTGAGGAAGGAGCATGGTTCTGAAACGATAGGTCCGTCTAATTCCTTACATTAGGGCAAATTCGCACGCCACGCGCATAAAAATACCCCTTTTCACGTTTTTTGCACAGTTTAAAAATTTGCAAACAAAGGAACGCGAATGGAGCGGTAGATAACGAGCTAGCATGGTCGGGTCATTTGCATTTTCTGGCTTATTATTGCCGACGGAATAAACGTTCCGGACAATACGCTCATCGCCCCTGCGATCTCTCTGCACTGTTCTCTCGTTTCTATAAGCGCCAGACAACGAGAGAACAGTGGAGAGAGATCGCAGGGCGATGTCCGGAACGTTTATTCCGCCGATAATAATTTGCCGCTCTTGGGCGTTCGACAATGGATTGTGAATTAGACACCGCGTGGGCACTAGGAGCGAAAGTGAGATCATCGCAGAAAGAGTAGGGGGAGAGTGGCGGTCTGTTGCCATACTGGGTTGCTTCACCTGTGTAAGGTAACCCCTCTCATCCTCCTCCTCCTCCTCCTCCTCCTCCTCCCCTCCTCCTTCAATCACCTGCGTAGTTCAAGGGGTTGATTGTCTCCTTCGCTTCTTCTTCTTCTTCTGATTCACAAAGGGGTATGCGCAATGAGGAAGCGCAGAGAAGAAGGGACTACCACAAAGGGGGAGTTCGATCTGTTCTTTTGCTCGAGCTAAATAAGCTTGTCACACCCTCAGGGGAGAGGGGTGATACATACACGATGAGAGTGTCAAAAACAAATCTTACGAGATTTCTTCCTGCTCAAAGGTCATGGATTTCAGCATGAATGAATAACACACTCCAGGACAGTGCGTACATATTCGCAGCTTCGCCATTTTCAAAATTCACTGTAATTTTTGCCTGGGTTTATGGAACTAGGCGTGAACCATACTCAAAAAGTTCGCCGTGTTTCAGGATCAGTGCGATCTTTCTCGATAAAGTGCAGGGGAATGGCTTCGATTATGAGCCATAGCGAGCATTCGCGGAGCTTATCGTGAGAATCACACCGAGACAAGGTGAGAGGGGGAGAGAGGAGGGGGAGGAGGAGGAGGGG
>JACMIG010000710.1:0-27471 GCA_014805385.1 Levipalatum texanum
GAAGAGACGAAGAAGTGGTAAAATACTTTTGCTCGATACTGTAGATCAGTGATGATTTTTGCACGAGTCCATCAGCAAGAGGTCAGCAGTAGTCATTTCACTGGGATAAGGTGAACGTGCTTGGTTAATTATATTTTTCGTTGAGCTTGTAAATGTAAAACATAAGCACTAATAATGATGCCATGGCCAGTTTAGTTAATATAAATTCGGTACAATTTGCGTCGACAGCCATTGACCTCCGAAAAAAACTACCACTGATAGATCAGACAATGGGAATTGGGATCTCGACTACGCAATAGATAGGGTGCCCTGGGATGACTCCACCCCCGTCTTTGATGTTCTTTAGTGCAAGCCTTGTGCAGGAGCTACGATGACGATTCTTTTTCCCAGGGGGGGGGGGGAATATTGTCGTCATATCCATAACACCTCTCATTTCACACCCGGAAACGTGGAAGGTATTCCCACACTGGAGGAAGGGGCATATTAGAAGGGGTGAATTAAGTTGAAAACAAGAACAACAAATGCCGGAGACTGGCATCATTTCGAATTGCAAAAGGAGATGAATATCGAAAATTCGCGGTTGTGTTTCGCCGGCTTCGAAAAGAAGCAGGCTGCCTTCGCTATTTCGGTATGCGATCCTTAACTAAGCCGCTATAATTCTATCTCATTGTCAGTTCCGAACGCTTCTAAATAATACAGCAAAATCACATTCTCTATTGCGCCTGGTTGACCCTCGTCATTATACCATTTAGCCCCAACGGGGCTCGCCCCATACGGACCGGAATTGGGCTCCTACTTCAACTTTATGTAAAAACATTCACCATACCTGCAACGTGCTTCTTGCCATTCACAGCGCTCTTGTAGGGATCGAACGACAGGCTCAGCGTCGGGTCGGTGTTCTACAAAAACACAAATTCCTCCCTTAAATTCCAGGCAGTTCGTTAGCTATCACGCTCCGCGGAATGATAAAATACCCTGCTTACATTTCCGAGTGCCTTGGCATCGAGATTGACGCGCGAGATGTCGTACACCCAGTCGGCAATGACCATGGGGCATTTCTTCAAATCGAGCCTCATTTGGTCCCGGCACGATTCCCGGGCATACGGTAGGTACCTGCGTATCGAAGGGCCAGTCGGAAAACTCGAAAAGACACGTGACGGGGAAGGAGAAGGAGCCCGTCGCGCTGACGAAGCCCTGGAATTAGAAGAATAATCATGATCCAATGGTAATCAGAAGATATGCGTGACGCAGAAAAAGTGCTGGCTCCTATCGGGCGCTTGGCGTGCCTCACCGTCGAATTGACGCTGGCCGGCGAACCGTGCAGCGTCATCGTCCACGAATTGCCACGAGCGCTGTAGATGTTTTTTTAAGAAAACCGATTTGATAGTCGGCAAAAACCTCGTTCATTTTGGATAAAGTTTCATTGATTGGTATTATTCGATCAGATCGATCAATTCGTAAAAAGAGTGAAAAATATATATGTTTCACTGGTTCGCTAATTGCAATAGTTTGTCGTCGAATTTGATTGTGTGGGTCTATCACCATATGATATAAAAAAACTTCTTCATTTCTATTTTGGAACGTTCTCTCTACGCCATCAATTTCATGTCCCACTAGGTGTTGCCCCCGGATTATTGCCTGGATAATCTTGATCCAATGTTGTTGTCAAGATAAAAAATTGAGTGTGTTTCACTCTCTTGGTAATTGAAATGTTTCGTTGTATATTTAATTAACTTTTTCCAGGCTCTTTAGAAAATGATATATTGAACAATGTGATACTTTGAAAGCTCCAATGAACCTTTGTCCATAGTCTCTATGGTCGGACACTGACGGATTGTATGCATACATGACTCGCCTCTTCTAACCCCGTTTTGTGGCCGACTGAATCACACAGGGCAAGAAATTAAGCAGGAAGAACTACATAGATCAATAGCGCGAAGTAAATACATGGTTCACAATGGATGACCCCGAAGTGTGAGAATTTCCCGAATATTCAATCTTTTACCATCATTGCGGCTCAATATATTTTGTCAAAATATTGGATATGGAATTGCGTTTCACTCTCTCCCTAATAGCAACAGTTTTGTTACGATTGTGATCGATCTGGTCTTCCTAGTTGCAGCAAAATTTCCCTAAACTCGATTCACCCCTGAACTAAAACAGATATTGTGACAAGAATAATACCCTTCACGAAAAAAAGAAACTAATATAAAAAAATAAATACATACCTGTTATACAGCGACAGGGCCGGCTGCCAGATGACCCACGAGTCGATGGTGGCGATCTTGGTGTTGTTGAACTCCTTGGGATCCCAACTGGAAAAGAACTATCGTCCGATGAGAGAAACACAGTAACTCTATCCAACAGCTGTGCCGAAAGGTTCATGTCTTGTTCGAAGAATCATTCAAAAATAAGTAAGTTTCATGCTCAGGTAACAAGACATTTACATTTGAAGGCAGCAATATGATCTGGGTATGCTGTTCAAACAACAAAGAGAACATCTTCCGTTGACACTGAGATATCCGCAGTCATGTGGTGCTAATCATCCTATATGTCACTTTATCATTTTACGTTTCTCACATCATACGAAAATCATTCTTGTGAATAACATATAATATTTGGACTGACAATGAGTATGGTATGTTTCATGGTTGCATTAATTCACACAATTTTGTACAACTTTGATGGTATTCCCTCCGGAAGTTTCAAGACCTGAAAATATTCCCCCTTACGTAAGATACTCGTCCTGCCACGTGGCCCAGAGCGCGCCGTGTACAGTAACGATCTGCTCGTGTTCGTTCTGCAAAATAGCGGATTCCATAAATTCCGGAATTTCTAAATCCCGGATTCCGTAAATTCAAGCGTACCACATTCTCCAGATGCGAGATCGCCATGTACACAGAGACGTTGACCGTCGTTTCGGCTCTCTTGACCGGTCGATGCTTCTTGTTGTAGGTCTTGGCATTAGTTATCTTTTCCTGGATCCTTCGATAGGTCTGAAACTTGGGTCTCGAACGAAAAACATAGGGGTACGGTAGGTCAAATAGGTACGATAGGTCAGAAACAGAGAGGTACGGTACCATCATCTCGTCCTGGTCAGTCACATCTTGTGCATGGGCGCAGTAGAGGAAGAGCAGGGCGGCGCCTGTAAGGTTACGATAGAAAATACGGTATGTCGCAATAAATTTCACGGAATTGACAAAGTTGATTAATTGATGTCTGTTTCAATTCATCAAAATTAAATATGTCTAGGATGGCATTTCAATCAAATGAGGAAGACAATTGCACCCATTTATCCGCTGACTTCTATAATAACTCCCATAGTGTCTAAATCCCCGAGGAATTCAGATGTGGAAACATGAAGCTCTTTTTATCCCAGATGTATGGGATTACGGTGGGTCAGGATGCCTACCATGTGTCAGAAACTGTTCGGTGGGTCAGAAAGAGTACGGTAGGCCATAATGAGTACGATAGGACAAAGATATTACCTGCGAGCAGCGCCTTCATCGTCGTCGCTTCGATTGCAGTGGAGAGCGAGGAGTGAGGCCTCGCGCTCCAATCTAAACTCAATGAATATCAACAAATCAAATCATCAAGAGGCTTCCTCTCGATTTCTCTGCGTATCGCAATTGTATATTATCTCTCGGACCAGGTAATAATGTAAACGGACTGTGCAGGTCGCGGTGTAAACTGGGTATTGATCTCACTGTCAGCAGCGGGAGGGAAGGCATTGTCACGAACCAGGCCAATTATTGATCAAAATAAAGAACCGGATTCATGAGTAAATGTTATTTTACCTAGTATAATAACCATGTTCCCAGGAAGCATTGTTCATGATGGCTGTCATTCAATTTTCAATTCCGATGAAACATAAAAAATCGTTTCGAGCCACCGATTCCATTTGGTCGAAACATATTTCGGGCAAGCGCTGATGCCATTGGCTGCCGAATGAGCAACAATCGTTTCTAAAAAAATGATTGGTTTAGTTACGTTCTGCAGTTCCCCTTCAGCCATCTCTGCTCTAATATCGATATTATTATGGGATCTTTCTTCACTTCCCACAGCGGCGCGAAACTCTCTCCAGTAAGTAGCCTCTAACCTGGCAGACGGCGAGAGAGATTGGATTTCAATGGAGAAAGAACCGATTTCAATGGAGAAAGAAACATAACTGCTTCTTCATCATCACTATGATCAGTCATCTAAAAGGGCATCAAAGAAGCAATACTTTTCACCTTTTCGCGCAAATTCTCCCTCCGGCACATTTTTTTAGGAATTTTTTTCAATTTCACCTCACAAAGGTCAATGAGCGATAAATATTTGTAAGAGGCCGCACTGAAGACAAAATTGAATTGTCTGCTTGATTTATTTCAAAGCTTGGTTGAGAAACACAAGCAAATTTCCGTCTGCCTATACAGGAAGTGACTTCGCCGATTGCAACAAATCGTAATTTCACCGTCAGCCCCGTCGTAAATGGCATTGGTCTCCGTCGCGCTCTGTTGCTATTGCCAAGTGCGGAAGAAAGAAAAGAGAGAAGGGGAGGAGGAGGTGAGGAGGAGAGGAGGAGGAGAAGGAGGACGGCTGGTCCACAATGACCAAATTTATGCGCCGTGGCGCCTGGCTCTGTTTTTCACGGGCGGCTTCTCGTGCTCTTTTGATTCGCTTTCTTTCCTTGTGTACAATCTCTCGCGGCCTTGGAGTCTGTTGTATCGCCGCCGATCTGTGCCTCCTTGACCCTCTCGGCTGTCTCTAGGTATAGTCCCCTACCCCCAACCATTCCTTTTTCTCACCTCTGACTTGTGATGTTTACTATCTACTACTATATAAAAGGCGATGTATGTCTGTCTGTGAGTAAAGAAACCCACCGGCTGACGGAGCCCACTGCCGAAGGCGGGGGGCTCCGCCTGGTCTTTACTATATCTCCGATATGAAACAGAATCTAATTGCAATGCTGAAATTTCATATAACTAAAGGCCATCTATTCCAAACGATGTAGCCAAAAAGGACAGCCCTTGATTCCTTTTGGGCTCTGAGTTACAAGTGGGGAATATGTTTCAATCCGAACGAGAATAGGAAAGGCTGAGACACGGGACGTGGAAGACTATGAACCTCTAAACAATAGTCTTTTCGTCTCATAGACGCAGTCAGTTACCCGTGGGTTCCCGGGAATAGATTGGGCATTCCTTGGCCAGGCTCTCCACCGAGGCACTCTAGGGGTCATTCTTGGAGAGTAGGGTGTGGGAGAGGAGGGAGAGGAGAGGAGGAAGGGGGAGGGGGGACGAGGGGGAGGAGGGAGAGGAGGAGGAGAGGAAGGGGGCAATAGTGCCCGGCCGGCCTCTGCTACACGGAGCGCGGGGCACTTTTTGTTTGTTTGGATGCCTCTCTCGTCTCTTTCTCTCTTCTATACCTCCTCTCCCCCTCCTCCCTCAGTCTCGTCCTCCTCCTCTCACGTTCCCCTCTTTTCATCCTTCCCCTCTTCCCGCCATTCGTACTTCGCGCGTGAATCACCCCGCGTTTTGCTGTGAGGAACAGCTCGATTTCGAACCTTTAAGAGTGTTCCTTTATTAAAGCACTTTCGTATCTATTCGCGAAGTTCTTCACTGTCAGTAACCTGCTTGAGAAACTTGTTTTCCATGAAGAGAGGGTAGTTCGATCGGATCGTTTATTTGTACTATTGAATTTGAAAACTCACACTGTGAAACGACTCGCAAGATTGCAAATGACGAATGTCGTTGTGTTTCACTATCCGCCCCTATGAAAGCATGGATGTTTTATTCAATGAATCCGCAGTGACCAAAACATTTTACATAAAATAGACTGAATAATGAACGTGAAGAGTATCGAAGTTCACACATGGCATGTCTCGTAATTGTGATCTTTTCAGAAGTCATGAAGCCGCCTTTATCGTGCTTTCACGTCTTTCTTCTTGTGATCTTTTTCGGGCGGATCGAAGGGCAATCAACAAAGGTTCGGAATCCTTTGATGTCAAAACTGAGAGGGCGAGGGTTGTGTGTCTACTACAAAGGGATAAATTATTATTCCAGAAATTGCCCGAAATAATCGGCATGCGCGTGGCAATGGCGAATGGCGATCCGTTTGGATACGAGTGAGTTTTTTTTAAAATTCATCGTGGTGTTGTAAAGTCGTCGGACTGTAAAGTTAGTTATTATGGCAGTTTCATAATTGCTAAATATGAGTACCATCTATGTTTCAACGGAAATGTATTTCTCGATCCGGAACTTACATCCTCAATTCGACGATTGTTCCCTAGAGTCAACACATATACACTCAAAATTCAACGGAACTGGCACGATAATTCATGCTGAAAGTAAAACCTACAATTAGACACGAGACATTGCATTATCTTTAATCCCCTGAACAAGGGTTGTAGAAACGGATAGTTCAGAGGCAGTCTATAATTGCGGATATCCGCAATTCTAGATGACATCCGCATCGACTGTCTGGAAATCCGCGGATTTCAGACGGAATTCCGCGATTTCCAGACAGCCGATGCGGATTTCCGCAATTCTAGACTGGCCTGAACTATCCGTTTCAACAACCCTACCCTGAACCCTTCAGTGTAAGGAGTACAGTTCAGACTTAAGTATAATACAATACTTCTTATTTCAGTGACCAAGGCATGGCCTCTGTCCCGCCGGATGCCGACTTTCGCGTCGTTCTCTATGGAAGCAACATGGAGCTCATCGAGAAGGTCCTGAATATTTTTTAGGATTTATTTAAACTATTATTTTAGGTTGCCTTCGTCAGTGGAAGTAACTGCTCGGATGCCGGGGCTGTGGTCAAGGATTCCGGGAACTTCGCTGTCCATTTCAGTCAGAAGGTCAGTACATTGTTTGTCGACTCGTTTGCGACTGCGACAAAAGATAGGAGCCTAAAGATCCATGCTAATGCGAGGGTTCTCTCCAAAAACTCATTAGTACGGCGCTTATTAGTTCAAAGAATTCCATTTGTCAAATTCACATTGAGCTCGCTCAAAATTTAATGTCTAATGATATCGAATAGCGGTTGACAAAGCGGCTGCTCCGCTCTGCTTTTTCATTCTAGTGAGATCCGTTGAGCGACATCTGGGCACACACTCCCAAGCAACAACGGGGACTCGCTGGAAACCGCCATGGTTTAATGCGAGATGAATGTATTTAATGGCAACCATGCGTTTATCGGAATATTGTCGGACAAGCAAATTAGACAGACCCCGTGAAACATAAATAAAAAACGAAATGCTTTCCACTGTTTCTGGCTAACAACAACCAAAAGAGCGGCATACTGTCTGCTGGTTCATTCTAGTGAGATTCAATGAAATACATCTGTGCACACACTCTTACAAACAACGTGGACTCGCTTGAAAAAGCCCATGATTTCATGAGAGCTGAATAAATTTTTATCGGAATGATTTCTCTCCGAAATATCGAATTGGTGTCAGTCAAGCACATTATTCGAACCATGTGAAACGTAAACGAAAACAATATTTCGTCTTGCTCGGATTTGTCAAGCTGACGACGCTCAGATTTCGAGATCTAGTTAGATATTTGTGCACACACTCTCAGAAACAACTGGGAATCGCAGTAAAAACACTACTTCATGAGAAACCAATATATTTGTGGCGATCCACACTTGCGTCGGATTACATAGCATCAGACAAAGACACTATACAGACGGTGTGAAACATATATACAAAGAAGACATGCTTTCGCCTCTGTCTGTCTAACAACAAGCTAAAGAGTGTGATATTATAACAAAACGAATCTCAATTCGAGCTCCGTTCGCCCTGTTTTGAGGGACGGAGAGCACCCAGATGCGAAATGTAGACGAGTTTGGTTCTATGATAATACTACTGTTTCCATATAGTGAGATTCCGTGAGCGCCATCTGTACACACACAATCCCAAGCAACAACGGGGTCTTGCATGAAAAGGCCATGATTTCATGAGAACTGAATAAATTTTTATCGGCACCTGCTGGAACGCGAATCGGAATAGTCTCAGACAATCACGCTAGGCCGATGCGGTGAAACATAAATCAAAAGACGAAATGTTTTCGGCTGTTTCTGACAACAACAACCAAAAGTGCGGGATACTGACGTTTCCATCTAGTGAGATCCAGTGAGCTCCATCTGTGCAAACACACTCAGCAACAAAGCAACAACGGGGACTCTCTGGAAAGGGATATTATTCATGAGAAATGCATAATTTTTCTACGGGAAATTGAGATATGATCGGAATAGCGTCAGACTAGCAGATTAGACGGACCCTGTGAAACGTAAGCGAAAATCAATATTTCGTCTTGCTTGAATTTTTCAAGCTAACCACAGTCATTTCGTGATCTAGTCAGATATTTGTGCACACACTACCCAGAAACAACGGGGACGCGCTGGAAAAGAATAGATTTCATGAGAATCAAATATATTTAAGAAATGCTGTACGAGAGGCATAAATCGGATTTGCATCAGACAAGCGCACCAACCCTTCGCGGTGAAACCTAAACGAAGAAATAATTTTATCTGGCACGGAATTTTTCCGTACTAATAATCAAGGGACTTCAATTTATTGTTGTCACGCCCGAAAAGGGGATGAAGGACGGTGCATTTTCATATTGTATCGCCAAGCCCCGTTTCAAGGTCCATTTCAAGGTTTCAAGGTCCCGTTTCAAGGTCCACTGGGCGTGAAATGGGGACATATGTTCCCAGAAGGAATTTGACCGTTCTTGAGTTCTCAACAGTAAACAGAAAATACATCTTATTTAATTTCTGAATTTTAAATTAAATTAAAGGCCTCGTTCATCATGCAACTGCCGGAGCTCCCCGAAGATCTCGGAGCTTCCTACGGACTCTGCATCAAGCCCAAGGGAGTCGCGATGGGAGGCGTTGAGAGGGTGCGTTATTAGAGGTTGCTGGTTAATCCTCGTGTACTCACAATCAGGGAATTGAGAATTTTTCAATTGACGAATGGCTTTGCTCGGAAATTTGTGGGTGCAAATTTGAATTTGTGGGTGCAAAACCTTGTAGACTGAGCATTGATAAAAAAAATTACGAGTCGATAAATGCGTTTTAGGTGAAACACAAAAATAATAATAAAAATTTGTCAAATTTATGGAGACCAGAAAATATATATGAAATTAAGCTGGACGACATCTCAACGACGATCACGACGATGACGCCTGCGAAGCAGTACACTCTTCCGCTTCCGGTGCAGGTATGAAATGTTGACCCGTTACACTTTTGTGTCCTATCCAACACTTTTGTGTCCTATCCAACACTTTTGTGTCCAGAATGCTGGAGATTGTTACACAAATGTGTTCATGCTTAAAGTTGAGCGATCACTTTTGTGCCCAAGACCATTTGAGGGGACATCGCCAATGCGTTCAAGTAAACTGTTGATTTAACACAAAAGTGTACACGAGTGCTCGAGACCACGCCAGAAATCTGTTCGTATCATGCAGAACTGAAACTTTTGTGTACGCGATACACAAATGTGTTCAAGTATCAAGCACATCCGACACTTTTATGTATGCGCGACACAATTGTGTTTTATAGATCGGAGTGATCGCCTTCTTCCTCTGCCTCTCTGCTCTATTCTCGGGGCTGACGCTCGGCCTGATGTCCCTGACTCCGATGGAGCTGGAGCTAGTGATGAAATCAGGTATATCTTATTGTCGTTTCTCATTTCCAGGGTTGTCTAAAATGATAGTTCTAACAAAATCCTCCATTTCTCCATTTAACCCCAGCAGACGGGAATGTGAACTTCAGAGTTTTATCAGAAAATTCATGATTCCCTCTCACAATCAATAAAATTGGTTCAAACGTGAATACGAAAGTCCGGGTAATTGTTGCTGGGTCGTTTCTCCAATTCCAAATAATGGTCGTGAAACGTATCCTCAAATTGTATTTATTAAAAATTGAAGGAACTCCACGCGAGCAGCAGTATGCCGCAGCGATCCTGCCCATTCGGCGGTTTGTTTCGCTCTGAAATAAATAAAATAAGGAGATCATTCAAATCGCAAAATAACATCGAAAACATTTCATCAAAAACCGGTATGAATAAAAATGGCCGGAAATTAAGCGCAAATGGCAATATGAACTGTTACAGAACGGGCTATTCTCCGCATCGGTTATTTCCCCGAAATGTGTAAATTCAGGAAAGGCAACCAGCTCCTCTGTGCACTTCTGCTCGGAAATGTTATCGTCAACGCGGCCATATCGATTCTCTTCGGCGAGCTGACGAGCGGTTCGTTTTTGAAATACTAAAAATGGTTAGGGATGCATTTTAGATTTTTTTAAATTTTTATCATCGTCTAAAGAATAAGATCGCACTAACAAAGAGTATTTTGTGCGATAATATCCAACGATTGAATCATATACTATTTTGCTACCATTTCCGCTACTGGGGCTCATCGTAAATATTGTCAAAGTATTTTCCAGGCCTCCTCGCCCTCGCCGTTTCGTCGCTGGGCATCGTCATATTCGGCGAGATCATCCCCCAGAGCATCTGCGTCAAGTGAGATTATCCTTTTTAAAACTAATAGCCGTTATCTTCTGCGAGAATTTTGAACAGAAATTTATCCGTCTAGGTTCATATTAAATTTGCATTTCACCGACAATCCATTTAGTGATCAGCAATTACCTGTCTCAATAAAGCCCCCCATGCAACCGCTCCATGGATCTTCCATTAAATCGACAGAAATTCATTGAGGAAAGAAGAGTCTGAAACTGCGATAGTACGCCTCGCTTTTGTGTTTCACCGACCAAGATATTTGTCCATCAGTACTTGTCTATCTAATGATTCCGAATTTTTGCAGTGCCAAAATTACAACTTATATCCACCCATGCGATTTGGCTATGAATTCGTTTTGAACACTGAGCTGCGGAATTTTTTTAAAATTCGTATTTGTGTAAAGTTTTGGAACACGGGACAATATCATTCAAAGGGTGTCAACTACACTGCAAGCGAGAATGGAAAGTGTGCTTCTTGGGGCTTATCTTCTCTAGAATCTTAATATTTAATTCAGGAAAGGCCTCGCCGTCGGCGCCAAGACCATTGCGATCACGCAGTTCTTCATTTTCCTCACGTACCCGATTGCGTGGCCCATCGCCAAGCTTCTCGATGTCATACTCAAGGATGAAGTGGTGAGATTAAAATGATCGATTACGAAAATATCGAGTCGATTTGGTCGGTCGAAGTAACATGCGATGATTTTATAATGAAGGATGAAGTGGTGCACTGGAGTGGAGAGCTGATGGCGCAAAAGAGTGATATTTTGTTGCCGAAAAATTTTCATGCTCTTTTGAATATAGTTTGCATACGAACAATGGAACACATTGGATACAAAACGATTGTTATGCTTTGATTGAACAGTGAAACAGACTCAGGCTTTTAGTATTGCATTGAATAACCGATTTTTACATCTTGCGATAATCTTTTCGGTTTTCCGTCCACAATAAACATCATTTACAGGAAGGCTACGATCGCAAGCGACTCATGGAGATGATGAAGTTGTCAATGCGCGATGGAAGCAAGATACCGGATGAACTCAAGGTATTGTCGAGAACCAAAAAGTGGCGAGTTCCACCGCCCGAAAATACGGCTCACGAACTCACCACGCTCCTGATCTACCGATTCTAGCTTTGATTCAGAATCCGTTTGACTCAACAGTATGAGACCGGGCCAGAAGCGGTAGATCAAGAGCACGTAGCTCTTGGTGCACGACAATATAAATAAAATATTTGATTTGAATTCTAAAGATAAATTAAAATCACTTTTAGATAGCCGTTGGTGCGATGGAAATCGCCGATAAAGTCGTAGAGGACATCATGACCAAGATCGATGTGAGTTTCACCGCTGACATTATTTCTAAATTGCTGACAAACAACTCAAATCTAGCCATATTTGGAGCCAAAGTTAGATGTATTATTGCTTGTAATTATTACCGCGAAAGAAGCGTCAAATAAAAATGTTTTCAACAAAAATATAATCAGGATGTCTTCATGCTGCCAGACTCCGCAGTGCTTAATGCCAAGATGATCGCGGAGATAGTGGCAGGTTAAATGTACTTTTATATTTTATTTTTTACGTATCAAATCAGATATTTTAATATCGAAAAAATAAAAACTAAAACAAATTTAATCAGGAGGCTACACTCGCATCCCGATCTACTCCGGAGGAAACCGGAACAACGTGACGGATCTATTATTTGTAAAAGGTCAAATTCCCTCTAAAATAATCAATCGATTGATCTAAAGACTTGGCGTTGGTGGACCCAGACGACAACTTCACCGCGGCTACTGTCTGCGGATATCACAAACGTGCCCTGAAATTCGCCCTTCACAACTTGCCGCTATCGGTTCTACTGGATGAGTTCAAGAGGGTGAGTGGCGCAGTTGGTTAGGAGCTACACTGGGAATTTTTCGTCGCGGGTTCGATCCCCTCCGAGGCCTATGGTTTTGCAGGGCGACAGCCACCTCGCGATGGTCAAGAAGAAGGAAATACGAGAGGATGGCATGGAGAGCAACGATCTCGTCGGATTGGTGACACTGGAAGACATTCTCGAGGAGATTCTCCAGGTTTCCAGGGGTTTTAAATGCTGTGAAAAATTATTTTGAGGCCGAAATCATGGACGAATCCGACACAGTCACAGATAATAAGAGCCGCGTGAAGCGCAAGAATCGGGAGGTAAAAGAGAATATTTTCTTTTAAACTCAAAAAAGAAGCAACATTGGCACACACACTTTCAAGATAATCATTGGGAAGTGGTGAAACGTATCCCTCATTTGAACGTCTTGTTTCGCATTTCAGAAAATGCACCTCGCGCGCTTCTTCGAGAACGCTGCGCCGACTGCACAGGTATTTAAAAAATAAATAAATATTTATAATTAAATCTAAACATTTCAATAAATACCCCAGATATCCTCTCACCTCCAACTCGTCACCGTCCAATACCTCGTGGCCAACGAGAGTTCCATGGGAGAAAAGTATATCGGACGCGGAATCCTCGAGCGTCTCGTTTCTAGCAGCGTCAAAAGAGTGAGTCATAGCGCAGTGGTTTAGGGCGGCCCCCTCTATTCCATCAGTCACCGGTTCGATCCCCGCTCAGGTCGATGCCGGTTGCGCCCCAAGCCTGACGCGACTCTACACGAAGGGAGAGCCGAGGGATCGATACATCCTCATTCTCGAAGGACGATCCCTGGTTACTGTAGGGCAGGTTGTTTCAGTTTTCCATCCCGAAAAAAGTGTAAATTTACAGAGCGGAATGAGATTCGAAGGCGGTCCATTCCACGCTTTCGGAACGGAAATCCTAGAAAATCTAGCGAAATCCAGCGATTCTTTCAGAGCTTTGAATGGAGAACCAGGTATTGATCCTAGATTTTTACAGAAAAATTATTGATTTCAGATGCGAAACAATTCAGTTTCGTGCCGGATTATTCAGCAGTTATTACGGATTCGTGCACATATCTTGAGGTTTGTACAGGGGGGAAACTAAAATAGAAATTAATATTTTGAAAATGGAAAGCTCTGTTTTATAGGTCACAGTATCGTCGTACATCAACGCTGTCCTCTCGACTCGAATGGCACTGGAGAAGGACGAGGGGTAAGCGATTTATGAGCATTTCGTTAAATACTGTACAAAGTGTATTTCGATCAGACCATAGTCATGCGATGAACGGACAAACAACATTGATCGACATTTGTCGCTGATTTCTCCAATTCTAATGAGTCGGAATGCCTACTTCCCAAAATAGCAAACTATTATCTTACGAATACATGCAATTTTCCCATTTATTTAAAGAAGGAGTAGGAGGAAAGTTCCGGCCCGTAAAATAGCTGGGGCAATTGGGGACAAATATCGCAGAAAATTGACTACGGTAACACCACGGAGTTTGCAAATACACGCTGGAAAGATTTCCTATAAGCGGGATCAAACTGGCAACGTTCCACACCGCAGACAGACAATATCCCATTGCACCATGGAATCGGGAAGGGCTCTCCATGGCGCTAATCCGCCGCGCAGACTAGACTGCTCAAAGCTACCGTATCTTATGGACGAGTTTTCGGAAAGCCATAACTCCTGGTAGAAAAGAGTATGGCAGGAATGAGTGGTATGAAACTGCTCGTCACTACGAGCTACATCCGCCAATGCCTCAATCTCAGTTTTGAAAGTTCCTCCTACTCCTTCTTTAAATACTGTATCCCCACTCCATGACGATTAGGGTCTAATTAGCTCAAATTACTTATGCGAGAAACGGACAAGCAATATTGAACGTTTAAAAAACGTACTTTCCAAGATCGATGCATTTAGCCGGTGATTTCTCCAACTCTAATGTGTCCTACTTCCCGGTTCCCAAAAATAGCTAATATTCTCTGCTAAAATATCCTTTCCATTCATTCACGATTACGGCATCCTGTGTCCACGAGGATTAGATTAATTTAGTTTAGGCGGGAAACAGGCAATCAATTTTGATCCACTTTGAATCAACGTATGTTTCAATGTCGATGCAATAGTTTCCAAATTTCTCTAGCTACAATGTCTAACTGGTTCTGACTCCGCACCACTCCATTCATTCACTATTCCAGTATCCTCTCTCCTCGCGGCGCAGCTCCGATCACAGGGCGCTCCCTCAGCACCATCCAGCCCATCGACGATCCAACTGCGGAGATTGGGGAGGGCAAGGTATGCGATTCATGCCGGGGATTTGTCATCGCGGGTTCGATCCTCTCCGAGGACTATATTTTTGCACTGCGGAGATCGGGGATGAAAAGGCGGGATGGATTGCTGCTTACTACGATTAGCCGTAAAGTCGGCGGTGGGAAGAAGCAGAGGAAAAGCTAATTGTAAGAGAGGGGCCAATAATACTTCGTGGGTAGCGGTGAATTACTCCTGGCTGGTTGAAGCTGAAAGGGTTGGTTCAAGAGGGCCATTGGCTGATCAATGCTCGCCAAATATGCATCTTATTGTATTCCTGCCGAAACATAAATTGTTTTGAAGCCGGAATTTATTGACGCATTGGTTTTTCTGCAGATTAAAATTACTTCCAGGTCACGGCTCGCCTGTCCTCGGAACAAGCCCGGCACGCACTGCACCGACTGAACTCCACGGATCGGAAAAGGACGAGATCCGAGAACGAGGTTAATTTTCTTAATTCATTGTCGGGTGAATTTTGTCCAGTTGGCGGTTATAATAGGTTTCATCAGAAATGCATTTGACAAATTATTTGTGAAACGTTCAGTGCATGAGGGATTTTCATTTCGAAAGTTAACTCTAAAAAATACTTTGGCATCATAGAAAGAATATCTCTGTGTCCCTACCTCAGAGTATTTTGCACGCGTGAGAATTATAGGGTCATCGGCACACGACAATAAGAATTTTCTTTACGACACATTTAATTGCAGGAAGAAATGCGCCTACTCAAGAAGGAACTGCCGTGAATTCGTTCGATTTCTACGGATCGAATTCACAGAAACAATTTCACCGGGATAAAATGAATTTAATTGTTGTGTTTCACCAAAAATACATTTCTCCACCCGAGGTTGCCAATCTCAATACGTTAAGGGCCGCCGTTTCCCAAAAATATAAATATAACCATTATTCCATTCCTTTACAATTGCAGTATCCTCTCACTACAAGTGTGAGGACAATTTAGGCGGGAAACAGGCAATCAACTGTGATAGACTTTGAGTCAACTTCATGTGTTTCAATTTCGATGTAATAGCTTCCACATTTGTCCTGCTACAATAACTGGCTCTGGATCCATTCATTCACAGTTCCAGTATCCTCTCTGCTCATGGCGCAGCTTCACTGGCCGTTCCCTCAGCACCATCCCGCCCATCGATGATCCAGCTGTGGAGATTGGGGAGGGAAAGGTGTGGCTATTCATGCTGGGGATTTGTCATCGCGGGTTCGATCCCCTACGAGGACTGTGGTTTTGCACTTCTGAGGTCGGGGATAGCAAGGTAGGAAAGCTTGTTGCTTCCAGCTATGAGCAGTAAAGTCGTGAGGGGGCCAAGCAGAGGAAACGCAAGAAATACCAAAAATATCCCACGCGTGACTGGAAAAGGGTCGCTTCTAACAACTAGAGGCCGTATTGTGAGACGCATCAAAGCTCACCAAATACGCATCTAATTGTGTTCCTGCTGAAACATAGGTTGCTTTTGTTGGGGTAAAAGCGATGCTGATCACGCGAAATGCAAAAAAAAACACGCACGTAATGGTGAACTAGATAAGTACTCCAGTGTCATTAAAGATTGAAGAGTTGGTTTTCCACTCATGGTCCAAGACTCATTAACGCACATCAAATATGCATCTAATTGTGGTCCCTGCTGAAACATAAGTTTTGTGGCAGAGTTTTTAGACGCGTTTGTTTTTCTATTCATTATAAAAATATTTTGAGGCGTCTGCTCGCCTCTCCTCGGAACAAGCTCGTCACGCACTGCAGCGACTGAATTCATCGGATCGGAAAAGGACGGGATCCGAGAACGAGGTTGATTATCTCTTCTTTCGGGGTATTTGGCCAAAATGAAAATATGTTTCGTTAGGAATACAAATGGCCAATTCTGAGATGACAGGTCAATTCACATGGGATTTCTTGTTGAAAGTTGACTCTGGAATACTGTGGTCGTGTAGAAATATTATTCTCGGGGACCAGGAGCTTCGAAGTCCCATGATGTCTTCACAGTACTTGGCACGCGTTGAAATTAGAGGGTCATGGGCGCACAATATTAAATTATTTTTTTACGAATCATTAAATTCCAGGAAGAAATGGGCCTCCTCAAGAGGGAACTTCCGTGAATTCGTGGGATTTCTATGGATCGAGCTTATCACAGAAACAATTTCACCCGGGATAAAATGAATTATAATTGTTGTGTTTCACCGAAAATACATTTCTCCACCCCAGGTTGCCAATCTCAATACCTTAAGGGCCGCCGTATCCCCAAAAATATAAATATAAACATTATTCCATTCCGTTACAATTGCAGTACCCTCTCACTACGAGTGTAAGGACAATTTAGGCGGGAAAAAGGCTATCAACGTTGATCGGTCTTGAGACAATTTTGTATGTTTCAAAGTCGATGCAATAGTTTAGAAATTTCTCTAGCTACAATGTACGTTTGCCTTTTCGCTCTAACAGCACCACTCCATCATTCACAATTACAGTATCCACTCACTGGGAGTACATATTAGGACAATTAGGCGGGTAACAGTAAATCAACTTTGATAGACTTGAATCAATTTCATGAGTTTCAATGTCGATGCAATAGATTCCAAATTTCTCCAGTGACAATGATTGTGACCTGCACCGCTCCATTCATTCACAATTCCAGTATCATCTCGCCTCGCGGTCACAGGGCGCTCCCTCAGCACCATCCCGCCCATCGATGATCCCGCTGTGGAGATAGGGGAGGGAAAGGTGTGGCTATTCATGCTGGGGATTTGTCATCGCGGGTTCGATCCCCATCGAGGACTATAGTTTTGCACTGCGGAGATAGGGGAGAACAAGGTGAGAGGATCGAGGGAAAGAACGATACGGAGAAAACACCTGGCTTCTCTTCGATTTATTTCATCATTTCACAGGATTTAATTATTAGAAAGGGGATGGCATGGTGGGAGGGCTTGCTGCTTACTGCTAGCCGTAAAGTCGGGAGTGGAAGAAATTGAGGAAATGTAAAAAACACCAAAAAATATCTCGAGCGTGACTGAAAAATGCTCCATAGCCGTTGAAGATTGATGGTAGGTTCAAGGTGCTTACCTCAAATTTATCAAGGCTCACCAAATATGCATCTTATTTTGTTCCTGCTGAAACAGAAGTCGTTTAGAGGTGGTAATTTTTGATGCATCATTTTTTCCTGGTAATAAAATACTTTGAGGCGTCGGCTCGCCTCTCTTCGGAACAAGCTCGTCATGCACTGCACCGACTGAATTCAACGGATCGGAAAAGGACTGGATCCGAGAACAAGGTTGTTCATATTCATTTACTGTCGAGGGATTTCGTCCTTTTCGCCCTTATGCAAGTTATTGTCGGCAGAATAAACGTTGCGGACTGTACGCTCATCGCCCTACGATCTCTTTCCACTGTTCTCTCGTTTCTCTAACCGCTAGACAATGAGATAACAGTGGAGAGAGATCGCAGGGCGATGAGCGTACAGTCCGGAACGTTCATTCCGCCGTCAATATAATAGGTTTCACTAGGAATACATTTGACACATTATTAAGTGAACGTTTGATGTGATCGGAATTGGTTCTCGAAAGTTCACTCTACATACTCAGATCTCATAGAAAGAATATTGTCGGTAACCAGGTGCTGCGAAGTCCCGTGATGATAGGTATATGCCTAGCCTCGCTGTCTTGCATTCAGAAGATTTTGCACGCGGTGGAATTAGAGGGTTATGGGCACACGACAATAAGAATTATCGCCACTTCTTACCTTTACGACACATTTGATTGCAGGAACAAATGCGCCTACTCAAGAAGGAACTGCCGTGAATTCGTGGGATTTCTATGGATCGAATTTATCACAGAAACAATTTCACCGGGATAAAAGGAATTATAATAGTTGTGTTTCCCCTAAAATACATTTCTCCACCCGAGGTTGTCCATCTCAATAGGAGATCGCCGCCGCAGCCCAAAAATATCAACCTATTCTCTAAGCATCATTCCACTCCTTTTCAATTGCAGTATCCTATCACTACGGGTATTAGGACAATTTAGGAGGGAAACTGGCAATCAACTTTGATTGGCTTTGAATCAACTTCATGTGTTTCAATGAAGATGCAATAGACAAATTTGTCATGTTGCAATGTTTGGCTTCGTCGCTCGATCAGCACCATTCTATTCATTCAAAAGTACAATATCGTTACTCCAAGAAGATTTTAGCAAAAACGGGAAACAGGAAATCAACTTTGATCGACCTTGAAAAATTTCATATGTTTTAATGCCCATGGAATAGATTCTAAATGTATCCAGCTACAATGTAGAACTGGCTCAGGATTTGCACCACTCCTTTTATCCGCAATTCCAGTATCCTCTCTCCTCATGGCGCTGCTCCGATCAGTGGCCGCTCCCTCAGCACCATCCCGCCCATCGATGATCTCGCTGTGGAGATAGGGGAGGGAAAGGTATGCGATTTGGGGGTCTGTGATCGCGGGTTCGATCTCCTCCGAGGACTATGGTTTTGCACAGCGGATAGGGGAGGAAAAGGTGGGAGGGTGTGCTGCTAACTGCGATTAGCCGTAAAGTCGGATGGGGACGAAGTGGACGAAATGGAAGAAACACCAAAAAAATTTCTAACGTGACTGGAAACTGCTCCTGCGCGGTTGAATATTGAAGAGTTTCTCAGCTTACCATGATTCATCAAGGCTCACCAAATATGCATCTATTAGTGTACCTGCTGAAACAGAAGTTGTTTTGAGACAGGAGTTTTTAGACGCATTCGTTTTCTCCTGAAAATAAAACACTTCCAGGCGGCGGCTCGCCTCTCCTCGGAACAAGCTCGTCACGCACTGCACCGACTGAACTCTAGGGATCGGAAAAGGACGAGGTCCGAAAACGAGGTTGGCCATCTTCATTTCATGTCGGGTGAATTTTGTCCAGATTAAAATTACATAGGTTTCACTAGGAATACATTTGACACATTATTAAGTAAACGTTTGATGTGATCGGAATTGTTATACTCACAATCAGATATGTATCATAGAAAGAATATTGTCGGTAACGAGGTGCTGCGAAGTCCCGTAATGGCTTATGCCCAGTCTCCCTACATACCTCAGTATTTGGCACGCGTTGGAATTAGAGGGTCATGGGCACACGACAATAAGAATCTTCACGAAACATTGAATTGCAGGAAGAAATGCGCCTGCTCAGGAAGGAATTGCCGTGAATTCCTGGGATTTCTATGGATCGAAATTATTGTCCGATATTAAAGTAATGCGGAGGCGACCTGCGAACTACTTAGCGCTAAGCAGCGTAATGCACGTAATGAAGGTGCGAAAGATCACCATTACGCTGCTTACCGCCGAGTAGTTCGCGCGTGGCCTCCGCATCACTTTAATGCCGGATAATATCACTGAAACAATTTCATCGGGATAAAATGAATAAGAGTAGTTGTGTGTTTCACCGAAAATACATTATCAACCCTCATTTGTCAATCTTGATGTATAGTTGCCAATTCTTTTCAGCTTAAAAAATAAAACGCTGCTTCTAATGGAAAAAAAGGATCGTAAATGTTACGTACTATACACAGACTGAATAGTTTCTGATTATGTACATAATTCCCGGACGCGCTTTCTTATGAATCTTTTCAGCCCAATTATTCACGTTGAAATGGCGCCCGATGAAAAGTGCGCAAACAAAAGTGATTCTATTCTGCTCAAACAATGGCAATCCGATTTGTGCTCATTTCTGCCCTGGCAAGAATACACTTTATTTTCGATCGGCACGTCAGTAGAAAAAATTCAGCAACAAATACACATCACAATGGAACAATTCAAAGAGTTCTCGGCTCATTTCTGGGGAAAGAAAATAATGTGAGTGAGCATGTTTACAGAGGTATAATACCATGGTAATCGAGGATTGGGTCGGGATAAATGATTTTGGGATTCGGGTTTTAGAGCATCCTGTTGGCCAAGTAGACGAGCACCGGGGCTGCCATCGCGATGAAGCCGGACTGTAAAAATGTGTTAATGTTTTAAAGCTATTTGGTAGCTACATATGTGAATAGTAGGTACATGTGGACTATTGCAATAAAGAATCAGAATAAGAATTAATTACATGTTTGAAACACATCTTGAGATGTGCGTGTATCGAACGTGCGGAATATTGCCGCGAACCTCAGATATTCAAGTATTGTTTTCAAAGTTGTATTTTGACATGTGTGCACTGCGCAATGAGAGTTCCGCAGGTGGAACGATCCAGTTCTAGCCAAGAAAATTGCGTTGTTATTGTTGAGAACCGGAATGACGGACTGTGCTCGCTTTTGATCTACCTCCTCGAGTACCGTTTCGTGGCCAATCGAATCATACTGGGCACAAAACGTGACTCGATGGGGTGGATCAAAAGCGAGCACAGTCCGTCATTGGGGTTGTCCGGACGTGGGAATTAGAACGGTTAGGATTCTCTACAATATTCAAACCTTGGCATCAACGCCATTGCAGAAGTCATCGCGGCAACAGCAGGTCTCCTCGAAGGAATTCGTCCTCGTGCAGCCCTCGTTCTTAAATGTCGAATTTTTCTTCAAAAGTTTTGCTTGTTTAGCGATTGCGTCATCGTTGTTTATTTAGAAAAAAAAATTAATTTTAAAAATTACCCTGCACATGTTCTGCGTGTCGCAGGCGTGAGAATCCTGGCCCATCACTCCGCCTCCTAAAAATTATTTAGTTAAATTAGTTTGAAATTAATATTTTTGAAAAAAAAAGCTTTTTTATAGTTTTTAAAACTCCAAATATGTACCGATGGACTGGTCGCGTGCCAGCTGGTTAGTAGGCATCATTTGCTGCGCGTACGGATTCTGCTGCTGTTGCTGCTGTTGGAACTGGTTGGGGTACTGTAAGAAAAATGTTAATTGATGCAAATGTTGCAGCACTTTTTAAAGAATGACTGGGAAGAACTTCTTGGCAAATTGCCAGTCTGTGCATTTGTAAAGATTGAGTTTATCAAGTGCATTTGTAAAGATTGAGTTTATCAAAAACTTTTAATTCAGTAAATTCTAATTTATGGACCGACTCTTAGGATTAAAAGGTTGATTATAAACAAGAAAAACCTGTCGGAACTGCGTATTTCCGCGCGCAGTCTTCACACAGTACTGCACACCCGGCTGGCATTGCTAAAGAAGAGGATTGAGGAGGGTTATGGTAGGAACCAGGGGGATTTAAAATACAGAAAACTATTTTGAAAAATATTGAAAAATACCTCGCGCGACACGGTGAACTGCTGCAGGGCGGAGGATGCCTGAAAGGATTTAATTCATGATTTTATTTTACTCGACGATTCGTGGTAGACCCATCGACACTCTTCACATGTCTATCGAAATGCATTCCTCGTGAAACCTAATTGTAATTAGCGGTCAATATTGACGATAACCAAGAGAATTCTAATGCTTGCGGTGTTTTACAATTCGAACCTTTGTTGATCAGTTTTCTTTCCGTTAATCGCTATCGTTCTGCGAGTAGACTACGATCTTCTGACAGCAACAAGGAGTTAGATTGCATGTAGAATACGTGTTTCGCGAGTAAAAATCAAAGATCAGTTGGCTCTGCCCCAATTGTATCCCTGCTGCAAACTAGACTGAATCGAATGCATTCCTGATGAAACCAATCAAACGTTCAACGGAATTGCATAACGGTGTTGGCAAAAACACCCTAATCTTCATTGCATGGTTACTAATTGTAGACCAGGGATGAAATTGAGAAGGATGATGGTTTGCCAGGACTAACATAATTATTGTAGAGAACCCGAAGCGTTCTAATTCCCACGCCCGGACAATCCCAATGACGGACTGCGCGCGCTTTTGATTTACCTCATCGAACCCTGTTTCATGACCCGTGCGATTCAATCGACCATGAAAATGGGCACGAGGAGGTAGATCAAAAGCGAGCGCAGTCCGTCTTTGGGTTGTCCGGGCGTGGAATTAGAACACTTCGGGTTCTCAACAATACTGATACTCTGACCTGGAAGTTGAAGCAGTTCAATGCTGTCGCAATGGGAACGAGGACGACTACGAGGGCGGTCGAGCGGAGCATGATCTGTAATGCTCGACATTTTTATGATATACAATTTATATCTCCCGGGCTCAAATCGACCATCGAAGAATCAGACAGTAGTTGTATTTGAGGATTCTATGAAACATAGTCTTAAAATTGAGACACATTAGATGATTTCGAAGAAAAAAGCCTAATATCGATAAAGAAGAGTGCTTTACTCGGCATGAAATTCAAACAGACTATTAAAAAGACGGAACACACCAAGAACGAGACATTTCGTTTTCATATAGCACTGGCAGCAAAAGAACCATCGAATAAAGATACAATTCGAAAAAGATTTGGTAACTGCACGAAACACATCGCGAAGTGCGTTCTGATAGGATTTTGATGCAGGGAAAACTCGTGACCTCTTCAGAATCTGCGATTCTCCGTCCTATTTATCCTTCCATCTCATTTGTTGATCAACTGCAGTAGCTTCTTCTGCCATCTCGCGTGATTAGAATTCGCCCTCATTCCAATGCCTGTCTAGCCGTCTCAATCTCATCCTCTAGTGCCCTGAGACCGTAGTCCTCAGGGAGATTGCAGATCACCAGACGCTGATTGTCGATCATCAGAATGCCAGAATGTTTGCTGATTAGCTTTCTTTCATCGAGAGTTTGTTTTCTCTAACTTTCTGCGTCTCTCCGTCGGGGGCTCTCTCTCTCTCTCTGGCTCCACAAATATCTCGCAACGGAACATTGGGTCGGAGGGTTGATTGGAGGTAAGTGGCTGAGTTCATGATGGCATCCAGGGGGGATTTAGACAGATTCAATGTTTGAGCGTGGCTTTGCGCTGCTCTCGCATGTCACCAGACTTGCGCCCCGAAATAAAACGCCACTCGAAACGCTCCGGTTTTGTTGAGCTCACTCTAACTGATGTGGAATTTGTGCTATCCCGAAACTTTGCTGTAATGTGCCATGGTTTTGTGAAAACGCTGTTTGGAATGTGTGTTATTTTATACATCTAAAAAGGATACCAGTAATTATCACTCATCTCAGGGGTCAATTGCTCCCGGATGAAACACAGTCCAAAAATTCCTGTTCTTTCCTGCCGTATTTTGGAGTAAGTTTCGTAAACATTCAAATGAGGCGATCTCATGGCGTTTTTGATTCCATGGTACATCGTTATCTGAAATAAATGCTTCACCGCCATCATCCTTGTTTCTAAACTGTGATGATAAATAAATATATACGGTCGCAATGGTGGAACAAATGGGTTTCCGATCATCTACGTATGGAATTACACACCAACTATGCGCTCCATTTAGCCAGAGCAATAGCTTTACAGAGCGCTAGGATTCCTGATCATGACATCCCCATCCAAACCGCGTTTGTAAACCTCGGCGAAGAAGCTGGATGAGCTGCGTTTCAGACCGAGTACAAATCGCTCACCCGTGGATCAGAGAGCAATGTTCCTATGGGACCTTATGAACAACAATTCATGATCAAGCTCCTCAAAGGCATTGTAGCGATGATTCCCCGAAGGGCTCACTGATTGTGAGCAATTGCCGGACTTCCATTTCGGTGATGTGTTCTAAGGAAACAAAGTAGGAATCAAGTGTAAACGACGATCGTTTGGCAATGGCACGGGATGCGAATTGGAAATGATTGGAAATACGCCCCTCTTCCACTTTGTCGCGCTCCTTTCAGAATGTGCGTTGTCCCAAGACTTTTAAAAATGTGCCATAGCTTTATGCAGACGCTTTTTGGTATGTCATAGAGGTGATGGGAGTATTTCCAGAGATTCCCTATATCGAGAATCGTCTTCTCTACAAAAGCAATCGATAATCTGACTAGAATCTTCTGGAAAGTCAAACCAAATTCTCGGGGTCAATAAATATGTCTCCGTATAATGTCATACTATTTGATTGTAATTTTGTGTAAGTGAAGCACAATTGCGGTCTAAAAGCACGAGCAATGAAAACAGTCTGAACTATACACATGCGGTTTGCGTACCCGTCAATAGTTACGCGTATTCCAAGTGAAGAAAAAAGTTATTACAGGAAGGGACTAGGGTATCACAATCGAATTTGATCAATTAATCAATGAAATCAATCGATATTCGGGGATTACAGTAACCGGGCAACTTGGTTGAGGTGGAGGCAGGATGGGAGGGAGAGCGACTCGAGGGGGAATTCGCTGTAGACGAAAGGCCGCGTGTCGAAGGGACGAAGGTACGTTCCCATCATTATCAGGCCGTTCTGAAAGAGAAAAATAACTGTTCAATATTTCTTAATCAATCGGAAACTTCATATGATTGAGAAAAGTATTGAAATTCTAGCGTTATTTCGTAGTCGAAACTCAACTTGCTTTTCAGAAAGACCGCTGTCTATGATCTGTTATTGCCCTTTGGAATTCTTATGTTTCACGCATTCGTCCAATGAACAATACTAATCCATCGAGTGATCACATGGTCCGAGCTCGTATGTAACAAAACACGAAATCTGTGAAATGAAAACAGCACTTCCACGGAATTCGATTGTAAGAAATAACTTGATAACAAGTTTCTCCTAAAGCTTTCTCGAACTTATTCTTGTGTTTCACACATTCGTCTACAGAGCAAAGTAAAACATTAGATTATTGCGTGCCCGCTCCTTTGTGCAACAGAACACCAAATCATGGCAACTTAAATTCGTCGGTATTGTCTATCGCTGGAGTTCACGCGTTTGCAAACACTTGACAACCCTGCACTTTATAACCACAGCTCTATGGAACGATTCCTCACCGGATCCGTCTCGCCCTCTCCGTCGCGTCGCTCGTTCAGCTTCCGCTGCACCTTTACGAGGAAATCGGCGTCGAGATTGCGCTCCTGGAAATAAACATTTATCGATCCGATCATAAATCGATTATCTCACCTCGAATCCATCCGAGGGCGAATAGTGCTGCAGGATGGCCACGACCTGCAAGGTTGATCGTTGATCTTTGATCTTTAGTACTGTCGTGAGGATACGGTATTCTAAATCCAATGGCGCCTAATACAAAATGGAACTCTTTGTCAGGCGGTCTGCATTCCATGAAATGAGGAGTACAGAATACCGCGGGGGAAATTAGACACAGTGGGACTATGACCTCCTTGTGGTTTCGGATATTATCAGATATGATCTTTGAACTCTTCGTTCTAACCTGTCGCGGTTTCAACCTGCTCGTCATTTCGCCGCAGAGTGTCTCGATGTTCGAATCATCCTGGAATATTATTTTTTGTAAGTCGGCTGATGAAATGCTATTATCCAAAATGTTCGATCCTGGATTTTCCATGCTTACGAAACATAAGACACATTGGGGTTAAGCTGGTCTAATTTTATCAAATTTCTCGATTTTATCATGATCAGTAGGCCATTCGCTAAATGTCTCAAGTCGCTAAACACCACAAGTCCGGAAGGGCGAGGGAGCTAACCTTCTTGCTCTGTAGGAGGTGGCTGGCCTGTACCAGTGGCTCGAGTTCATCGCGATGCGCCCCGAGTCCCTTCGAATGCAGCCACGACTGCAGCTCCGTTACGTTGTGCCTGAATTTGAAATCTTTACAAGATTGGCAATTCTTGAACATGCATAATGATGAGGATATTAACAAAAAATTGCGAATCATTAGTTTTTATTTGTTATTTTCATCGGTCTGCTTGTTTCAGAATTCGAACAATGTTGTTTAGTGTTTCAATATTTCATTAATGCTAGCTAAACAAATCACAGCTGATCGGATGCGCGACCACTGTGAAATTAAAACTAAAATAATAAATTAAAATACTCGAAGATAAATGATAAATAATTTTTCATACTTGATCTGGATGGCTTTCTCGAAGCTGCAGAATTCCTTGCGGAACATGAGGTGATTTAGCGACAGCGCACACATCCACGCCGAGATCTGGCCAAAGACCTGCAAAATAAATTTAAATTTAAATAAAATTCAAATTTCGCGCCACATTGATTTGAGAATCGATAGGGGAGGATAGAAACGCCCAAATAATTTACCGTTCCGAGAAGCACTGAATCCGCTCCGTACACAGCGAGCTTGGCGTGGAAGAAATTGAGCTGCAAAGAAATCATTTTAGAGAAATTCCTCATTTTTAAATTGTTTTACCGACACAAGAACGCAAAATATTCGAAAGGCCAGAAAGATAAAATAGAGCTAGAATAAAGTTCGGATAAAAAACGAGATATGTATGTTTCATGGACTTTGGAACAACCGGAAACAAAAAGTTATTACAATCGTCCAGACTTCGACAATAATCACCAAATCAATCAACAGCCAAAAATCGATAATCACCAAATCAATGAGATCCTCGAGGGCGCGTCCACCGCCATCGACACTCTTCCTCCGTCCATCGGTCGCCCCTCCGTTGAGCATCGCCGTCAGCATGAGAACCTCGCTCGATTCGTGTTGCAGCACGCCGGGGACTGCAAAATGAAACATGACTGACTGTCGGTATGTGTCTGTCTGTCTGTCTGTCAGTCTGTCTGTCTGTTTTGAAATTAAGATTAGAGGTTGTAATTCAATGACGATCTCACAATCAGATCTATTGAAGACGTCTAAATAACGCTCCCTAATTACATTGGCCTGAAACGTAACGATATGGTTTTGCCAATCGCGTGAGAATGTTTTTCCATAAAAGCTTAAAGGGTCCCTGCCACGACCATTTTCGTGACCAAACTGGCGCCGTGGTATGATTCTTTAGAGCCTCCTGTGCATATTTGTGGCTGTGGATTTACATGGAGATGAATCAGATCGTCTTAAAGGGTCCCTGCCAC